>CP139508.1:292512011-292693415 GCA_021014915.2 Artemisia tridentata subsp. tridentata
AACCGATACACTTAATAGGATGTTAGTCCTTTGTAACTTGTGTATGTGATACTTTGAGTTAATATGGTTAAGTATGCGGAATCTACTTAACCACACTTAGAAGGTTTATTTGGTTATTGGAAATGGAAAGTAATGCTTGAGTAATGAACAATGAACACACAATGGTAACACCAAATGATTCAATATTATTAAGATAATAATGCGAGTGATCTTCACTATCACTAGGGTTACAAACCTTGAATCTATATGTTTCTATGACTTATGATTTCTATGATAAGTTATGTTCTTTGTTCTTGATAGATATTCTAAGCATATGAATTAAGCACTTGGTTAGTCACACTTAATATCTAGTCTAAGATATTCCTTTTATAGTTCAAAGAAGATCTTTACAATAAATGATAAGTCTTGTTGAACTACTTGCTTTGCATGTGTTGAGTGTGTCATTAGCTAAGATACAACATGTATCTATGTTTACAACTTGTTTGACTGACTACAAATCAAAGATATTATCTACCGTATACACTTGACTTTAGTACACAAATATCTTTTTATACTTATCCAACCAGCAGTAGCATACGCGACACTTATCCATCCAGCAGTAGTAATCAGCAGTACCTTTGTTTGTACTAGCAGTACTAACTTCAGTTAGTACTGTTAGTTATAACTTGAGAAGTCTTCAGATATACACTAGCAGTTAGTACTATTAGAGTATTCTTCTCAGCAGTACTAATCTTCAGAACATTTAATTCCCAACAATCCTCCCCTAAACTTGTGATTTCCCTAAATCAACATGTTTCTTCTGAATTAAATTCTGATTGTGAGGATCTTTCAAACACTTCATAGTTAGACTCTTGATCTGAGCTTTCCTTTGTTCTTCAAGATTATTCTGTCTAACTCATCTGCTTTCTGTGAATCTTTTTCAGTAAAAACATCATCTTTCTTTGTCTTGAACACAATCAATACATTGAATAAAAGATGGTGCAATTTCCTTGGATGGAGGAATTATAAGAGGCAATGGTGCTGTGTATCTTGGATGCTTGTTCCAAGAAGTCTTCTTCCAGCATGCCTTTGCAAGTGATGAACAAACGTAGTGAACTGAAAGCTCCTAGATAGAACTTTCTCCATTTGAATGCTTCATCCCTTCTGAATATATATAATACTCCAGAATCTTCATTTGAAAATTTCTTCATTTGAAGAGCTTATTCCCAGTATCCATCAACTGAAAACTTGTTTATTCCCAGCATCCATCAACTGAATGCTTGTTCTTATTATTTGCTGAATAATAAGACATGTTAGCTTCTCAAAAAGCTGACATCATCATCTTGTATGCTCTTGTCTTTTTTTTAACTTGATCAATTTGAGTTTCCTCCCCTGATTCTGAGCATACCCAACCACAATCTTTTCTTCCCTTATTGGTTAATCTTCCTCCCCCTGAGATTGGAAGATCTCTCACCATCATCTGATCTACCAATTAGAACATGTTTTCAGACAATGTTGTACATGTAGCCATCAATTCCTTAAGAGTTTATTTGCTGCCCTCATCACTTCCAGGTGTGTTAACTCCTGTGAGAGGTGATTCATGGGGCATTGACTCATTGTCCATCATTTGATGATTTTTCTGAGCCTCTTTGAAAATCCTTTTTATGAAACTTTTGACTTAGCAGTATGAATATGATTTTATTATGAAAAATCATACTGCTTAACAACCATTTTGAAGGGATTAAGTGTGTAACAGACACTTAATCAAGAATTCGGTTTAAAGTAACCTCTGGTTGTGTGAGAACCAATGTTTTCAGTTATAAATAACTGCCTGTGTAAAGATAAACCTATTCGAAAGGCTTTCTTGACAGGGTTTCCAGCTCATAACAATTGTTGCCTCTAACACAAGTGTTAGATTCACTTTTGCTAGCTGTTCTTTCTATCAGATGTCCTTAGACTTGCTCATTATACTAATTAAAGTATAAAATGATAGAATGTGAGTTGTGTCAGCTACTATCTGACCAATTGAGTCATCAAGTCAATGTGAAACATCATAATCAGGTTTCAAGAAAGAAGTTTTAAAGAATCAATTAACTTAGGTGTAAACCTTCGTTAATGAATTCCCAAACTCAGTCCATCATAAACCTATCATATCAGCAACTAAGATAATCATTCTGCTGCTTCCATTTCACTTGAAGCTTCCTTTATGCTCAATGTTCATACCTGAAATTGTTAGTCCAAAACCAAGATACAAAATGCAAAAACATTTATCTTATAGAAGTATCAATATATGACTAACAACATGAACCGAACAAACAAAATTTGTACTAGCAGCACAAACTTTTCAATAACAGTACCAATTTACAAAGCTAGCAGTACAAACAAAAATTTATATACAAAAACACAGAGTTTTAAATCATTGAGGATTAAGCATTCCAATACTTGCTACCAAGTATTGAAACCTTCCAACATCAAAAGCTTTTGTAAGAAGATCTGCAAAGTTGTGATCAAAATCAATTTTAAGAACTTGAATCAACTTTTTCTCATTGCAGTCTCTAATAAAATGATGTCTAATTTCAATGTGTTTTGTTTTAGAATGTTGTACTGGGTTTTTAATTATGCAAATTGTACTACTATTATCAATATGTATGACAGTGTTTAATAAATTGTACCCATAGTCAACAAGTTGGTTTTCAAGCCATAGGACTTGACCACAGCAACTTGCAGCAGCTACATATTCAGCTTCAGTTGTTGAAGTAGCCACAATTGTTTGCTTCTTACACTGCCATGAGATAAGTCTACACCCAAGGAATTGACATCCTCCAGTTGTTGACTTTCTGTCCAAGCTTGCACCTACATAATCACCATCTAAAAATGCTACCAAGTCAAAAGGTGATTCTCTAGAATACCATAGACCCAACCTAGGTTGACCCTTGAGATATCTAAAAATCCTCTTGACAGCTGTGAGGTGAGAAACCTTTGGAGTTACTTGAAATCTTGCACAAGCACAAACAGAGAACATGATATCAGGTCTTGATGATGTGAGATACATCAAAGAGCCTATCATAGATCTGTATGTGTGTAAATCTACATTTTCTCCATCTAAATCTTTAAGAAGTGGCTTCTCAGAGTCCATTGGTATGCTTGCCACTTTTGAATCAGCAAATTTGAATTTCCTTAGAATCTCTACAACATATTTATCTTGGCTGATAAATATGCCTTCACATGATTGCCTAACTTGCAGACCCAAAAAGAATGTAAGTTCCCCCATGGAACTCATCTGAAACTTATCATGCATAAGCTTCTCAAACACTAAACACATCTCCTTCCTTGTAGATCCAAAGATGATATCATCCACATACACCTGAACTAGCAAAAGATCACTCTTGTGCTTCTTAATGAATAATGTCTGATCTATCTTGCCTCTTTGAAATCCATTTTCTGTCAAATAGGAAGCCAGTGTTTCATACCATGCCCTTGGTGCCTGATGAAGGCCATAAAGAGCCTTAACTACCTTGTACACCTTGTCTGGATGATCTGGGTCAGTAAACCCTGGAGGTTGTGAGACATATACCTCATCTTCAATAGTACCATATAGAAAAGCACTCTTGACATCCATTTGATAAACTGCGAAGCCCATAAATGAAGCATAAGCCAAAAATAACCTAATGGCTTCAATCCTTGCTACTGGAGCAAAAACCTCTTCATAGTCTATCCCTTCGTCTTGTGTGTACCCTAGGGCTACTAATCTAGCCTTATTCCTAATCACTATGCCCCTTTCATCCCTTTTATTTCTGAAAACCCATCTAGTGCCAATTACCCTTACACCCTTGGGTAAATCGACTAGCACCCATACCTTCTGAATCTTGAACTGAAGAAGCTCTTCTTGCATAGCTTCTACCCAGCTTGAATCATCTAGGGCTTTAAGAACATTCTTTGGTTCTGCTTGTGATAGAAAACATACAAAAAAGTAAGAGTTTGAAAACTCATGCTGCTTTGAAGCATAAAGGGCATCAAGAATCCCTTGTTGGTCTGAAGACATCAATTGTTGTCTTGTCTTCACCATTGATTGTACATTTCCAATCACATTGTCCAGGGAGTGGACTTTGTGAATTCTTGTGTGTGGTGTTGTAGAAACATGATAGTTAGGTGGAAGATTATTGAAATCCACCTCTTCTTCTGAGAAATCTGCTTCAGTTGAGACTGATGGGCCAGCAGTAGAAACATTTGGCCTAGCAGTATGAACTATTTGCCTGGCAATATCTTGCTCTGTCTCAGCAGTATGAACTTTTGGCTCAGCAGTAGGAATAATGATTGTACTGCTGACTTGTTCTTCTTGATCATCTTCCTTGTTTTCATCTTCAATCCCTTCTTTAGCTTTACCAGTAGAAGGTTCATCATTTGTTGAAGTTGAAGCCACACTTGTACTTGTCCATATTGGCATCCATACATAATCTTGATCTGTCTCTTTGTCTAACCTTGCCTCATTTATTGTGTCATCTCCTTTTGACCCTGAAAATTCATTAGTTTCTGCAACAATAGGCACATAATTCATAGAATGGGTTAGTGTCTCAAGATCAGATAGCCAATTGGGACCTTGACCTGCTACATTGGATTTATTCTCTAAAAGTTCCACATGCAAGTTTTCCTCTACTCTTCTAGTTCTTGAGTTGTATACTCTAAATGCTTTGCTATTAAGAGAATATCCAACTAAGAATCCTTTATCTGCTTTACCATCAAACTTTCCTAGATGGTCTAAGGTATTCAGAATTGTCACATGACATCCAAAAGGTCTAAGAAATCCTATTGCAGGAGTTCTACCTCTAAAAATCTCATATGATGTCTTATTGTGAGATTTGAAACCAAAACCCTATTCTGGACATAGCAAGCAGTATTAACTGCTTCAGCCCAAAAAGTGATAGGGAACTTAGAGTTGGCTAACATGGTTTTAGCAGCTTCTATGAGTGTTCTATTTCTCCTCTCAGCTACTCCATTTTGCTGAGGAGTTCTAGCTACACTAAATTCTCTCCTAATACCTTTTTCCTTGCAGAAGTCATCCATAACTCTATTCTTAAAATCTGTCCCATTATCACATCTAATGACTTTTACTTTCTTGTCTACTAGATTTTCTATTTGTGTAATGAATGTCTTAAGGATGCTAGAAGTCTCATCCTTAGAACCTAAAAAGAAAACCTTTGTAAATCTACTATAGTCATCAGTAACAACTAGACAATATCTTTTATGCATCATGCTACTAACAGAAGTAGGTCCAAATTAGTCCATATGAAGCATAAACAATGATTGATCAATAGAGTTAAAAATTTTGGGCTTACAAGTGGCTTTGTGTTGTTTGCCTTTAAGACAAGCAATGCATGTTTGGTCATTTTCAAATCGTTTTTGAGGTAAACCTCTTACCAAACTATTCTTAACAATTTTATTTATGGTTTTGAAATTTATGTGACCAAGCCTCCTATGCCATTTTATTGATTCATCCAATGTGGCCTTTGCAATAAGACAAGTAAGAGCCTTTTTAGGAACAATGTTCTTCATATCAACACTGTACATGTTCCCCTTTCTTGGAATTTTAAGAAGTAGTCGACTTTCATCTGGCATCTTAAAATCAGAAGAAAGTACAAGACATTCAGTGTCAGTAAAAAGAACTTTGTTCTTTTTGTCACACATTTGTGAGACACTAAAAATATTATACTTAAGCTCTTGCACATAGTACACATCTTCAAAATCTAAATTTCCAGTTTTAATTGTACCTTTACCGGAAATTTTGCCACCAATACCTCCTCCAAAGCTAACATATCCTCCATTTATTGATTGAAAATCTGAGAGATAAGACATGTTGCTAGTCATGTGCCTTGAAAATCCACTATCTGAGTATCCTTGATCCTCTTGTTTATCAGTTGAATGTTCCTACACAGAAATAAGGAATATTAGTTTCCTTTGGGGACCCAAGCCATTACTGACTTGGATCTGCCTCGTGCATCAATGTAATGTAATCTCTTAAGAATGGTTGATGCACCATTGGGTTTAGTTGGTCTCCAAACCCAACATGCTGAGGCCTTAACAACATTTACCCTCTTTTCCCAAGTAGCAGTATGAACTACTTGCCTAGCAGTAGAAACTGCTGACTTTGTAGTTGTACCATTCACTTTCCAAATTTGTTTTTGGACCACTGCTTTTGTTAGAAAAGGCCTTTGAGCAGTTTTAGATGCATATTTGAAAGTTATTTTTGCATTTTGAACTGCTGGTTTTGGGTAAACAGAGTAAAAAGGTCTAACAGTAGAAACTGCTTGTCTAGCAGTATGAACTTTTGGTCTAGCAGTAGGAACTGCTTTTGGTCCAGACTTAAATGAAACTGTTTTGGGTATTGTTCTTGTATTATTAGAGTGACTTTTAGGAGTTTTCCTTTTTAAATTCACCCTATTGTGTGTATACCCATATACCCTTTGGTTACTGAAAGCAGCAAGACGGTCAAATTCTCCACATATGAAACAAGCTTTGTTATAGAAGTCAAAGTCATCACCTAGTTGGTGAGACTTAAGGCCATTACAATTCCTTTGGTTGCACTGAAACGTACATCAGTTCGAAGAAACATGGATATAAAGTAATCCATGCCAGGTGAACATCACCCAGTTGGAGGAACAGCCGTCTTTTTGGCGACATGCTTTCCCCATTATAAAGCGCGGGTTGCAGTATGAAGTAACTGCAAGCCATCATGACATGTTTTAACAATTCATTTTAACTTCTGCTCGAGCTTCATTTAAAGTCCCGTGTCATTATTGAATGACATTTCTAAGACCGTAAATGTTATCGATAAACAGAAGACATGCCTAGAGGAACTATTTTTGGGATTTTCTATTTTTCAGATTTTTATGGTTTTTTCTTGGTTGTAATATTTTTCTATTTACAATTTTCTGGATTTATAATTTTCTATTTACAATTTTGGTATAAGATATGTACAAAATATGTTACTTTATTTAAGACGATGTTGACATGAATAACGAAATAAGGATATCGTTCTGTACGTTGTAGAAGTCTGTAGTCAACATCTCTTAAACTTTCACCACCAAAGCTTTCGAGGCTCCAGAATAATAGACTGAACTCGAGCCTTCTCAATTTGAAGCTTTGACAGCTTCCCACTAAACCGACAATCTTCCTTTGAGCAGTTTTAAAGCTCTCTTTCAAGCTTACGAAAGGTAAGTGTACAGCGGAAACCGTAGCAAACCACATCAAATATTGCTGCTCCTTTTAAGAATAATCATCATGATTCTCCGTTCGGGGGATCATCAAATAGATCAGCAGTGAATCATCTCACACTTGAATAATTCTTCTCACATTACTTCCTGCTGAAGACTGAAGGAATGCATACCGAAAGTATCCAGAGACCACTTCCCCCAAGTAGTTGAAGTGATGCAATCAGTCTCATTGTATGAAGCCCAAAAACCCGAAGTACACACTCAATCCCATTAATGAAGTCGAAAAAGTAACATCAAGATCAATTAAGACCCGGAAATCCCCTTTTCTCCCTTCAGGAAATTGCAGATGAGAATTGTTACACCAAAGTCACCTAAGTCTCGAGTGTAAGCAACTTATCCTGTATGTATTCTAAATGATAACACCAAGACAGTACCACAGAAGCTCCGGAATCAAGTAAGTCCCGGATGAACACATTTCCTTCTGTTAGATACTGACTAACCATAGGAATCATCATACAATTGTGTACCTCTTTAATCATCAGAAACTATTTCATACATCTCTTTCCCCACGTAGTTGGAATGATACACCATAAGGAACGAGTTAAAACACTGATTTTCTCTGCGGTTATGACATTTGTCTTCCCGGAATAAACCCAACTCAGAAGAGGTATAAAGTTCATCACGTGTACTCGTTGTGCGTTCAGATGTATGTCTCCTTCCCCCTTGCTGGTTTTGATACCTCAGAATCAGCAACACATTTTACGCACAAATACTTGAAATCTTGTGAGAAGAATAAAATTAGCTCAAATGCATCAAGTGAGAATCAACCGCTACCGAAAACCTTCCTGACTATCTTTACCAACCCTTTAAGTAGGCAATTTGAAGTGATAACTGATGAAGCAAACCCGATATACCAAACTTGAAACTGAAGTAGAATTCCCCGTTCTCGTGACTTAAGCTTGCACTAATGTTGGAAGAACGGTGTAGAGAATTTATGCTCCAAGCAAATCTCTAAGTACTCAATACCCACCCAAAGTATGAGATATTAACACCTCTTGCGATTATCCACAACGTCATCGGCGTGCGACACTGAGTACTACAACGTAACTCCTTTAAGTGATAGTTAAGCAGGTCGTCAAACATTTACCCTGACTGTTGGTAACTAGATAAACTAAGTCTTCAACTTAAATCTTAAGCACGAGCAAGTTATCATTGAAAGTCATGCATCCAACCAACCCCGACTTCAAAATAGAATAAGATCACGCCTTTGAGAAAGTCAACTTCAATCTCGAATAAGTGATACCTGATCAACTCCGTAGTCACCATTAGATACCCAACAAGTGAGTGAGCAACCAATCAAATGTACGTCGATCCACTTGTTCACACTTCTCCCCCTAAAAAATTGCATATGAGGATGCCATTTTTGATTGAACAAGTGTATATGAGGTTGATCCACTGTTCACACTTCTCCCCCTCAAAAATTGCATTTGAAGTTGCCATTTTTGATCGAGTGAATAAACGTCCAATCTGATGGAAGTAGATCCACTTGATGTCAGAACGAGCATGGAGCAAGTATGAAGCTTTTTGATGAGAATAGTCAGAAACAAGAAGATTTATCTTCTTCCGAAGATAAAGTGCACTAAAGCATACGCCTTTCTTTTCTTTGAGGAACAGGGCCTGAAGAGATGTCAGCAGACGCCATCATGTTGACATTGAGGAACGAGGCTTGAACTGATGTGTTTAAACGTCATAGTCGATGAAGAACGAGGCCTGAACTGATGTGAACAGACGTCATTGTGATTTCCCCTCATATGTTATGAGCAGCCTGAGTCCAAATGTCAAAGGATGATCTGTATGACCTGCATTTGAAAACAGACAGCAATAGAGAGTTTGGAGTGCCGGATCCCCAATTTAAGTTGGGGTCCAGTTGGTTAGTGGGAACATAAGCATCATTTGCCTGAGTCTCAATAGAAGTTGGACTGCTAGTGGAAGTAGCCTTTTTCTGTTTGTTTCTACGTTGGTACATAGTTAATGTTAGGAATTAAATATGAGTTGATATTGACAAAATATGAAAGATGGAGGAAACTTATGAAGACAAAGATGAAGGACTAATTTTGTGTTATTTAGAGTCTTTGTAACCCTAATCTCTAGGTTATAAAGAGATGGGGCGTGAGTTTTATTATGTACAGGAATTAGAGATGTAATTCTAGGAAAAGGGGTGTGTGTGTGTTCTAGGCATCAAGTTCCTACAATGGATGCCTAAGTTTGTAAGTTTGTTAGTTGGTAGTGATGATGACGAGGAAAACCTTAGCAATAATAATGATAGTTTGATTATTCCGCTGCGTAGTACATGTTTAATCATTATTGTTGTGTTAATCCTAGATAAAAGGTCTAAACAACCTGAGCCTAAACGATTTTTATCAGTTAACGATGTATGAGGATTGTTACAAAATCTCTCAGTGATGACACTTTCACTAGTACTAACGTGTTTGGGTTGTATTAAAGGCACTGTTTCAGATTTAGTAGACCTGATTAAAGGGCACTGTTCTCCTACAGGGAATTTCCTTCCAGTTGGCTTCCATTGACGTACATGCACTACTTTAGACTTAGTTATCCTAGTTAAAGGGCACTGTTCTCCTAAAGTGAATTTCCTTCCAGTGGGCTTCCATTGATAACCAACATTAGCAAACATATTTCCTGTTGCTTTCCAAGTTTGCTTGACATGCTTGGCTCTCCAAACTTGCTTGACAGGGGTTTTGTTGGATGACTTCAAAAATTTCTCAACATATTTATCATGATTACCCGAAATTAAACAATCATTACATGTTTTGCAAAGTGAATTAGGATTTGAATTATGATTCTATTTGTTCAAATCGGACTTATTGTTCCTCATGTGGTCTTCTACTTTCTTCTTAGGAACACTCTTAGCTAGTGAAGTCCTATAATTCTTTATATTTCTCCTAGGTTTTGACTCGCTAGCTTTAGTGTCTTTGTTAACTCCTGTAGAAGGACTGATGGGAATCTTAGTCTTTTTCACTTCCAATTGCTGAACATGTTTTGATGTGTTGGGATCTGAAGTTTCCAAGGGTGCCTCAAAGGTTACATGCTTGTTCTTAGTCATTGAGGATGATGCAACAAACCTATCTCGCTTGCTATCAGGCTTAGGACATGTGCCAATGACGTATTCTAAGAGTTCCTGAGATCGTTTAGTGAGGAAGCAGGCATCTGCAACTGCACTATCAAGTGGTTAATCTATCCTATCCTCTTCTACGATCTCATGAAGGGTGTCAAGGCTATCCTTAAGGTGATTGAGATATACTTGATGGGCAGACCTATTGTTCCTAAAGGGAAGTGGAATAGGCACAACATCAACAGCATACTTACTACAAGCAGAAACCTTTGGAACAACATTATCATAAGTGATAATTGGCATTTTCCCTTTCACCTGAGTCTTTAGATTCTCGATCTCATTTAGCAAAGAAGTTATCTTTTTGTTGTGATTGTTTCGTGTGACTTTAATTGAATCATATAACTCTTTGTAATGCTGTTTGACTTTTGAATTTTCAGCTCGAAAACACTCATTTTCATAGTGTAACTTCTTGACGGTGTCTTGATATTGAAAATTCTGAGAATCTAAAGACGATGGTTTATGGGTGCCAATTACTTCACTCTTATTTGACTTTAATTGGGCAATTTGAGCCCACAATTGTCGAATCGTGTTAGTATGAGCTTGAATTTTTTCATCACGTTTACTCAATTCAAAATATGTATCAAATTCAGGAGCATCCAGAGATGTCTTGGCATTTGATATTTTACATTTTTCTTCTAAGTGTTGATATTTTAATTGTAAATTAAGATGATCAACTTCTAGTTTTGAAAACGCTTGACCATGTTATCATGGTCATCTTTTTTAATTTTCTCTTGCAGTTTCAAATTCTCCCCCTCAAGCTCAACAATACGATTCTGGGTAACATTCAATGCAATAGAATACTCATGAAATTGACAGGCAGTTAAAGCAGAATCAGTGGCAGTATAAAATATATCCTGTGCAATACATCTAGCAATCAAATTCTCATTGGTGATGAGAATGTTCTTTCTCTCGATCTCACGGCTCTTAAGTTCTATCGCATTTTGAGCTACCTCATTTTCCATATCTTTAAACATTACTTTCATTTCATTTACTTCAGTTTCAAGAGCGTTTTGCAATCCTTCAAACTGTTCCTTGAGTAATTTAAAGAATGGAATGACCTCAATTAAGTAACACCTTTTTGTCTATTCAAAACCCCTTTCCCCCTCAGTAATTCCGGTTGGTGTAATTCTCTTCTTACATATTTTATCAAAATCAGCAAATAGTTGACAAAGTACATATATGCTAATTAAGGTTTTACATTTAGTAGGAAGAGTCAAAGGAACCAAATGCCTAGGTGTATTGGGAGGATACACCGTCGCAGCTGCAATTTTCCTAAGGGATGGAGTTTTGGCTTCAAGCTCATCGGCCTTTCTCTTTTCCATATCTATAAACCAAAATATTTGTTCAGGC
This sequence comes from Artemisia tridentata subsp. tridentata, assembly GCA_021014915.2. Lineage (NCBI taxonomy): Eukaryota > Viridiplantae > Streptophyta > Magnoliopsida > Asterales > Asteraceae > Artemisia > Artemisia tridentata. Next base: position 292,523,739 of record CP139508.1, read on the forward strand.
ATTAACTTCTTTTGAGGTGCAAACATAATCAATCGATTTTCCTCATAATAATTATGGGGTTTGACTATTCTTCGATTGGCTATGCATTTGGGATCCTCCATTTTCTCATTCATTCTTTCTCTATTTCTCACATCTATCTCATTACTCTCTTCTGAAGATGAAACATCAGGTGGGGCATGACCAGGCACAATCATCACATTGGCATCATATAAGGCAGGTTGGGTCACTTTAGCTTTCCTAAGGAGAGCTAATTTAGGTTCACCTACATTACTTACACTGTGCTTATCACACAACTTTTTGTGCTTTTGAAGCATTTGAACCGTTTGTCTAGATTGGTCTTGCGTGTACAACTTATTTTCAAGCTTATTCTTTAAGGTTTTAAGTCTTGAGAAATCATTTAAGAGTTGTGTTTCTTTTTCTTTGAAATCTTGTTTTAGTGTATTTACGTGCTCTAGGGCCTCCTGTTTTTGTTTAACAGTCTGATCCAACTGTTTTTGCAAAGAATTCAACTCTTGTTTTAATGTTTCCTCCCTTAAGTTACGCTCAGTTATAAGTGTACGCATTTGACTATCCATTTTTTGCTCACGTTCAGTTAGTTCAAATTTAGCACGTTGTTCATAAATTGCCACGTGATCTTTATATATGTTTAGTCTAGTGGTCAAGGGGTCATCAGGGACAAACTCAGTGTTTTCATGCCACTCACGATCATCATTTATAACAAAAGATGCACAACTAGGTACAACAGACGCTTCGTTGTGCTTCACATATTGTTCATATGGGATATTATCGCTATTTCCCATATTAGCAGTATCTGATTCAGCAACGTTTTTATGTTGTACTTTGTCGGGAATCTTCTGTTCATGCAACGCATTATCATCATTAATAACAGAAGATACCCCACTAGGTTCAACAGATGCTTCGTTGTGTTTCACATGTTGCACGTTGTTCATAGCAGTATCTGACTCAACAACATTTGTCTGTAGCTGATGGAGCTCATTCTCTTGAGAATTCGGGCACACAGAGTTCCTATCGACACCAAAGTACTCAAGCACATTTATCTGTTGTGCATTTTTGGGAATCGTTCATTTTTCAATCATGTTGTACAATCTGAGTACCTCAGATATGGCATAATCTGAAGTAGTAGACATGATGTAAACGTGCACGGGATTTTACAAATCTATGATTTAAACCGAGAAATAGATTCTTTCGCGGGATTTTACAAAAAATCAAGAATAAACCGTGATTTGATTACTTGAATGTGTGATGATGAAAGTTTGGTGGACTTGGTGATATGTTTTTTAGTTGAGATTTGGTTTCAGTTAAGTGCCTTAGTTGGAGTGAAATTTTGGTCTAAAAACTTCACAGCTCGATAACTTCTTTCTGGAGCGATTTCAGGCTTCGAAAGTTGGGTTAAATGAATGGATTTCCTTCTCCTCGGTTTCATGGTCGTTTTGACAGGTCGTGGGCTGAAAACGAAGTTACGGTTCAAAAGTTATGGCCGTTTGAAGTTTTGACGTAAACAGTCAAATTTGGTCAAACCGCAACTGATCAAATCGCAACAAGTCAAGTCACAATTTGTCAAATCGCAACAAGTCAAATAGCAATTAACCAAATCGCAATAAGTCAAATCGCAAGTATCAACTCGCAACGTCAAATCGCAACTGGTCAAATCGCAATCAGTCAAATCGCAACTAGTCAAATCGCAACTTGTCAACTCGCAATTAATCAAATCGCAACTTATCAAATCGAAGTGACTTTGTTAAATCGCAGGCACACTCAAATCGCAACCCATAAAAGCTCAAATTGCAACTAGCAAATCGCAATCAGAATACCCAAATCGCAACGATTAAATCGCAACTTGTCAAATCGCAGGCACTACCGGACAAACCAGTCGCTGTCAGACCAAATCGCAACCCACAAAAAGTCAAAAGATTCCCCAGTCACGTGATTTGTCAGGTCAAATCGCTACTTTTTTCCTTTTTAAGTTAAAAAGGCAAATCGTAATTTCGATGCACGAAATCACAACTGCAACTTTCCTTAATTAACTCAAAACGCAACGAAGAGAATCTTGACGAAACTCAAATCGCAGCGAAGAAAAAAGTCACAAAACCACTCGAATTTCCTCAAACTTCCAATACAGGACTGAAACAAGTAATCTAACTACTAAACCAAGCTTATATAACAATCTTTAACAAGAAAGTACAAGCTTTAAACACATCTAACCACAAACAAGGCACAAATGAGGGATTTTAGTGCTATTCTATTCGAACAAAAAAAAAAAATACATAAACCAACCATAAAACCAACGAAATCAGTGAACATGTAATCATATGAACCTAACCATGGCTCTTGATACCAATTGTAAGATGTTCACAAAACATATAACACGTATGGATGGTGGATTTGGCCAAATCTAAGAAGGTTTTCTAGAGTGAGAAAGTGAGTTGGGAGCCTTTGTAGAGAGAGAAGTAGAATGTGTGTAATATTGAAATGAAAGGTCCAACCCTTCCCTTGTGTGGGAAGGGCTATATATAGTACAATAATAGTTGCCCCGTGTGGGCTGTGGAGTGAGCTGACAGTGGGTAAAGACCCGACCCACTACTCGAATACTTTAATATCTAAACTATTACTAATATTACTGATAATCCTACGAGCTAGTTAACACGAACAAATACTCGGGGTGACCGAGTCTTCACATGAATAATTGTATTCCTAACAGAACTTAAAGCCAAAACTCCACCCTTTAGAAAGATAGCTGCTGCAACGGTGTATCCACCCAATACTCCCAGGCACTTAGTTCCTTTAACTCTTCCCACAGAATGTAAAACTCTAATTAGCATATATGTTCTTTGTCAACTATTTGCTGATTTTGATAAAACATGTAAAAAGAGAATTATGTCAACGGGAATTACTGAAGGGGAAAGGGGTTTTGAACTAACAAAAGAGTGTTACTTAACTGAGGTTATTCCATTTGAGGAGAACCGATACACTTAATAGGATGTTAGTCCTTTGTAACTTGTGTATGTGATACTTTGAGTTAATATGGTTAAGTATGCGGAATCTACTTAACCACACTTAGAAGGTTTATTTGGTTATTGGAAATGGAAAGTAATGCTTGAGTAATGAACAATGAACACACAATGGTAACACCAAATGATTCAATATTATTAAGATAATAATGCGAGTGATCTTCACTATCACTAGGGTTACAAACCTTGAATCTATATGTTTCTATGACTTATGATTTCTATGATAAGTTATGTTCTTTGTTCTTGATAGATATTCTAAGCATATGAATTAAGCACTTGGTTAGTCACACTTAATATCTAGTCTAAGATATTCCTTTTATAGTTCAAAGAAGATCTTTACAATAAATGATAAGTCTTGTCGAACTACTTGCTTTGCATGTGTTGAGTGTGTCATTAGCTAAGATACAACATGTATCTATGTTTACAACTTGTTTGACTGACTACAAATCAAAGATATTATCTACCGTATATACTTGACTTTAGTACACAAATATCTTTTTATACTTATCCAACCACCAGTAGCATACGCGACACTTATCCATCCAGCAGTAGTAATCAGCAGTACCTTTGTTTGTACTAGCAGTACTAACTTCAGTTAGTACTGTTAGTTATAACTTGAGAAGTCTTCAGATATACACTAGCAGTTAGTACTGTTAGAGTATTCTTCTCAGCAGTACTAATCTTCAGAACATTTAATTCCCAACAATCCTCCCCTAAACTTGTGATTTCCCTAAATCAACATGTTTCTTCTGAATTAAATTCTGATTGTGAGGATCTTTCAAACACTTCATAGTCAGACTCTTGATCTGAGCTTTCCTTTGTTCTTCAAGATTATTCTGTCTAACTCATCTGCTTTCTGTGAATCTTTTTCAGTAAAAACATCATCTTTCTTTGTCTTGAACACAATCAATACATTGAATAAAAGATGGTGCAATTTCCTTGGATGGAGGAATTATAAGAGGCAATGGTGCTGTGTATCTTGGATGCTTGTTCCAAGAAGTCTTCTTCCAGCATGCCTTTGCAAGTGATGAACAAACGTAGTGAACTGAAAGCTCCTAGATAGAACTTTCTCCATTTGAATGCTTCATCCCTTCTGAATATATATAATACTCCAGAATCTTCATTTGAAAATTTCTTCATTTGAAGAGCTTATTCCCAGTATCCATCAACTGAATACTTGTTTATTCCCAGCATCCATCAACTGAATGCTTGTTCTTATTATTTGCTGAATAATAAGACATGTTAGCTTCTTAAAAAGCTGACATCATCATCTTGTATGCTCTTGTCTTTTCTTTAACTTGATCAATTTGAGTTTCCTCCCCTGATTCTGAGCATACCCAACCACAATCTTTTCTTCCCTTATTGGTTAATCTTCCTCCCCCTGAGATTGGAAGATCTCTCACCATCATCTGATCTACCAATTAGAACATGTTTTCAGACAATGTTGTACATGTAGCCATCAATTCCTTAAGAGTTTATTTGCTGCCCTCATCACTTCCAGGTGTGTTAACTCCTGTGAGAGGTGATTCATGGGGCATTGACTCATTATCCATCATTTGATGGTTTTTCTGAGCCTCTTTGAAAATCCTTTTTAAGAAACTTTTGACTTAGCAGTATGAATATGATTTTATTATGAAAAATCATACTGCTTAACAACCATTTTGAAGGGATTAAGTGTGTAACAGACACTTAATCAAGAATTCGGTTTAAAGTAACCTCTGGTTGTGTGAGAACCAATGTTTTCAGTTATAAATAACTGCCTGTGTAAAGATAAACCTATTCGAAAGGCTTTCTTGACAGGGTTTCCAGCTCATAGCAATTGTTGCCTCTAACACAAGTGTTAGATTCACTTTTGCTAGCTGTTCTTTCTATCAGATGTCCTTAGACTTGCTCATTATACTAATTAAAGTATAAAATGATAGAAAGTGAGTTGTGTCAGCTACTATCTGACCAACTGAGTCATCAAGTCAATGTGAAACATCATAATCAGGTTTCAAGAAAGAAGTTTTAAAGAATCAATTAACTTAGGTGTAAACCTTCGTTAATGAATTCCCAAACTCAGTCCATCATAAACCTATCATATCAGTAACTAAGATAATCATTCTGCTGCTTCCATTTCACTTGAAGCTTCCTTTATGCTCAATGTTCATACCTGAAATTGTTAGTCCAAAACCAAGAAACAAAATGCAAAAACATTTATCTTATAGAAGTATCAATATATGACTAACAGTATGAACCGAACAAACAAAATTTGTACTAGCAGCACAAACTTTTCAATAACAGTACCAATTTACAAAGCTAGCAGTACAAACAAAAATTTATATACAAAAACACAGAGTTTTAAATCATTGAGGATTAAGCATTCCAATACTTGCTACCAAGTATTGAAACCTTCCAACATCAAAAGCTTTTGTAAGAAGATCTGCAAAGTTGTGATCAAAATCAATTTTAAGAACTTGAATCAACTTTTTCTCATTGCAGTCTCTAATAAAATGATGTCTAATTTTAATGTGTTTTGTTTTAGAATGTTGTACTGGGTTTTTAATTATGCAAATTGTACTACTATTATCAATATGTATGACAGTGTTTAATAAATTGTACCCATAGTCAACAAGTTGGTTTTCAAGCCATAGGACTTGACCACAGCAACTTACAGCAGCTACATATTCAGCTTCAGTTGTTGAAGTAGCCACAATTGTTTGCTTCTTACACTGCCATGAGATAAGTCTACACCCAAGGAATTGACATCCTCCAGTTGTTGACTTTCTGTCCAAGCTTGCACCTGCATAATCACCATCTAAAAATGCTACCAAGTCAAAAGGTGATTCTCTAGAATACCATAGACCCAACCTAGGTTGACCCTTGAGATATCTAAAAATCCTCTTGACAGCTGTGAGGTGAGAAACCTTTGGAGTTACTTGAAATCTTGCACAAGCACAAACAGAGAACATGATATCAGGTCTTGATGATGTGAGATACATCAAAGAGCCTATCATAGATCTGTATGTGTGTAAATCTACATTTTCTCCATCTAAATCTTTAAGAAGTGGCTTCTCAGAGTCCATTGGTGTGCTTGCCACTTTTGAATCAGCAAATTTGAATTTCCTTAGAATCTCTACAACATATTTATCTTGGCTGATAAATATGCCTTCACATGATTGCCTAACTTGCAGACCCAAAAAGAATGTAAGTTCCCCCATGGAACTCATCTGAAACTTATCATGCATAAGCTTCTCAAACACTAAACACATCTCATTCCTTGTAGATCCAAAGATGATATCATCCACATACACCTGAACTAGCAAAAGATCACTCTTGTGCTTCTTAATGAATAATGTCTGATCTATCTTGCCTCTTTGAAATCCATTTTCTGTCAAATAGGAAGCCAGTGTTTCATACCATGCCCTTGGTGCCTGATGAAGGCCATAAAGAGCCTTAACTACCTTGTACACCTTGTCTGGATGATCTGGGTCAGTAAACCCTGGAGGTTGTGAGACATATACCTCATCTTCAATAGTACCATATAGAAAAGCACTCTTGACATCCATTTGATAAACTGTGAAGCCCATAAATGAAGCATAAGCCAAAAATAACCTAATGGCTTCAATCCTTGCTACTGGAGCAAAAACCTCTTCATAGTCTATCCCTTCGTCTTGTGTGTACCCTTGGGCTACTAATCTAGCCTTATTCCTAATCACTATGCCCCTTTCATCCCTTTTATTTCTGAAAACCCATCTAGTGCCAATTACCCTTACACCCTTGGGTAAATCGACTAGCACCCATACCTTCTGAATCTTGAACTGAAGAAGCTCTTCTTGCATAGCTTCTACCCAGCTTGAATCATCTAGGGCTTTAAGAACATTCTTTGGTTCTGCTTGTGATAGAAAACATACAAAAAAGCAAGAGTTTGAAAACTCATGCTGCTTTGAAGCATAAAGGGCATCAAGAATCCCTTGTTGGTCTGAAGACATCAATTGTTGTCTTGTCTTCACCATTGATTGTACATTTCCAATCACATTGTCCAGGGAGTGGACTTTGTGAATTCTTGTGTGTGGTGTTGTAGAAACATGATAGTTAGGTGGAAGATTATTGAAATCCACCTCTTCTTCTGAGAAATCTGCTTCAGTTGAGACTGATGGGCCAGCAGTAGAAACATTTGGCCTAGCAGTATGAACTGTTTGCCTGGCAATATCTTGCTCTATCTCAGCAGTATGAACTTTTGGCTCAGCAGTAGGAATAATGATTGTACTGCTGACTTGTTCTTCTTGATCATCTTCCTTGTTTTCATCTTCAATCCCTTCTTTAGCTTTACCAGTAGAAGGTTCATCATTTGTTGAAGTTGAAGCCACACTTGTACTTGTCCATATTGGCATCCATACATAATCTTGATCTGTCTCTTTGTCTAACCCTGCCTCATTTATTGTGTCATCTCCTTTTGACCCTGAAAATTCATTAGTTTCTGCAATAATAGGCACATAATTCATAGAATGGGTTAGTGTCTCAAGATCAGATAGCCAATTGGGACCTTGACCTGCTACATTGGATTTATTCTCTAAAAGTTCCACATGCAGGTTTTCCTCTACTCTTCTAGTTCTTGAGTTGTATACTCTAAAGCTTTGCTATTAAGAGAATATCCAACTAAGAATCCTTCATCTGCTTTACCATCAAACTTTCCTAGATGGTCTAAGGTATTCAAAATTGTCACATGACATCCAAAAGGTCTAAGAAATCCTATTGCAGGAGTTCTACCTCTAAAAATCTCATATGATGTCTTATTGTGAGATTTGACAACCAAAACCCTATTCTGGACATAGCAAGCAGTATTAACTGCTTCAGCCCAAAAAGTGATAGGGAACTTAGAGTTGGCTAACATGGTTTTAGCAGCTTCTATGAGTGTTCTATTTCTCCTCTCAGCTACTCCATTTTGCTGAGGAGTTCTAGCTACACTAAATTCTCTCCTAATACCTTTTTCCTTGCAGAAGTCATCCATAACTCTATTCTTAAACTCTGTCCCATTATCACATCTAATGACTTTTACTTTCTTGTCTACTAGATTTTCTATTTGTGTAATGAATGTCTTAAGGATGCTAGAAGTCTCATCCTTAGAACCTAAAAAGAAAACCTATGTAAATCTACTATAGTCATCAGTAATAACTAGACAATATCTTTTATGCATCATGCTACTAACAGAAGTAGGTCCAAATAAGTCCATATGAAGCATAAACAATGATTGATCAATAGAGTTAAAAATTTTGGGCTTACAAGTGGCTTTGTGTTGTTTGCCTTTAAGACAAGCAATGCATGTTTGGTCATTTTCAAATCGTTTTTGAGGTAAACCTTTTACCAAACGATTCTTAACAATTTTATTTATGGTTTTGAAATTTATGTGACCAAGCCTCCTATGCCATTTTATTGATTCATCCAATGTGGCCTTTGCAATAAGACAAGTAAGAGCCTTTTTAGGAACAATGTTCTTCATATCAACACTGTACATGTTCCCCTTTCTTGGAATTTTAAGAAGTACTCGACTTTCATCAGGCATCTTAAAATCAGAAGAAAGTACAAGACATTCAGTGTCAGTAAAAAGAACTTTGTTCTTTTTGTCACACATTTGTGAGACACTAAAAAGATTATACTTAAGCTCTTGCACATAGTACACATCTTCAAAATCTAAATTTCCGGTTTTAATTGTACCTTTACCGGAAATTTTGCCACCAATACCTCCTCCAAAGCTAACATATCCTCCATTTATTGATTGAAAATATGAGAGATAAGACATGTTGCTAGTCATGTGCCTTGAACATCCACTATCTGAGTATCCTTGATCCTCTTGTTTATCAGTTGAATGTTCCTACACAGAAATAAGGAATATTAGTTTCCTTTGGGGACCCAAGCCATTACTGACTTGGATCTGCCTCGTGCATCAATGTAATGTAATCTCTTAAGAATGGTTGATGCACCATTGGGTTTAGTTGGTCTCCAAACCCAACATGCTGAGGCCTTAACAACATTTACCCTCTTTTCCCAAGTAGCAGTATGAACTACTTGCCTAGCAGTAGAAACTGCTGACTTTGTAGTTGTACCATTCACTTTCCAAATTTGTTTTTGGACCACTGCTTTTGTTAGAAAAGGCCTTTGAGCAGTTTTAGATGCATATTTGAAAGTTATTTTTGCATTTTGAACTGCTGGTTTTGGGTAAACAGAGTAAAAAGGTCTAACAGTAGAAACTGCTTGTCTAGCAGTATGAACTTTTGGTCTAGCAGTAGGAACTGCTTTTGGTCCAGACTTAAATGAAACTGTTTTGGGTATTGTTCTTGTATTATTAGAGTGACTTTTAGGAGTTTTCCTTTTTAAATTCACCCTATTGTGTGTATACCCATATACCCTTTGGTTACTGAAAGCAGCAAGATGGTCAAATTCTCCACATATGAAACAAGCTTTGTTATAGAAGTCAAAGTCATCACCTAGTTGGTGAGACTTAAGGCCATTACAATTCCTTTGGTTGCCTTTAGGCTTGTTTGTGGTTCTGTATTGCTCACAATACCTAACTGGTTGCCTAACATGTTTAACATTCATTTTAGGCCTATTAGTATCATGTTTGACCACTTTAGGAACACTTGTTCCTGCTTTCTTAACAACTTCAGGTTTAATATAACCTGTTCTTCTTCATCCTCATCAGATATCCAGTCCTCAATGAATACTCTATCTAATCTTCTATCAGAGGACACCTTGTCCTCAGGAAGTGAAGTATTACATATACTTTCACTTACTTTCTCTACCTTAGGACTCTCAGTAGACTTAGAACCATATTCCATTATTGGGTCTTGAAATTCAGCTAATCCTGTGTGAGCTAGGTCAATACCTGGAGGTGAAGGAACACCTCTGTATGGTGGAGGAACATAATTGTAACCTATACTAGACTTATCTTTATTAACAACTTGAGCTTCCCAAATCTTATTGATTCCATCTGAGGCATAAGCTAGTGTATCTACTGTTATCTTAACATTTTCATTTGCCTTTTTGTGCTTTGCTAGTGATTCATTCAGCACAATAATGCACTCATCTTTGAATTCTATGTTTCTTTTTAGTGCAGCCATGTCATCATTAAACTTAGATTCATTTCCTTGAAAATGTAAGATTTGTTTTTCAAGAACAGCTAGACCTCTTTTATGATTAGCTAAGTTAGCCATTGTTTTATATAGCTCTTCTAGTTGATCATCAGATTCCCTTTTAAGTTTTTCATAAGCATTAAGAGCAGAGCAAGAATCAGTACACTTGATTATAGATTTTACCTCTGAATCAGAAAAAGCCATCAGTGCAGTCTCAGTTGCCACCATTGTAGCTTCTTTTGGTGCTTCCTCTTCATTAGCCATGAAGCTCCAATCATAGCTAACACCATCAATGGCTAGCATAGCCTTTGGCTCTTCCACAGTGACTTCCTTCTTCTTATCTTGCTTGTACTATGTGCTCCTATTCTCTTGCTTTCTTGGCTTTCTGCACTCTTTTGAAAAGTGTCCCACCTTGTGACAATTGAAACACTCTACTTTCTTCTTATCAAACCCAACAGTTTCATTTCCATTAATGGTAATCTGCTTTCCTGTTCTTTGCTAAAATTTTTTAGACCTTATGCTCAGTAAAGCAACCTGCCACTTGATATCCATCTCTTCTAAATCATCATCATCCACCTGTTCAAGGTCTTCATGATTTAGAGGAGAACCACTAGTTTGACTAGACATGAATACATAGAATGTTGGATCTCCAAGTCCAGCAACATTCTTTTGTGTAGTATCAGTAGAAACACTATAACTAGCAGTAGAAACACCTTCATCTTCATCTACCTCTTCAGACTTACTAATGTTGGGAGATGACATAAATGCCATATTCCCAGAACTAGTACTATAGCTTCCAGACTTCTTCAGACTTTGTTCAACAATTTTGAAGTTGTTGTACAAATCATTGAGTTTCATGGTTTCAATGTCTGGCTTATTCATCCAGACAACCACATGAGTATGGAATTCATCAGGTAGACTTCTTAAGAACTTCATGTTGAGATCTTCCTTGGCTATCTCAACTCCCAACACAGCTAACTGACCGACAAGCTTGTGTAATCTAGAGAACAGCTTATCAAGAGATTCATTGCTATTTGAACTAAAGTTTTCAAATTGTTGTTTCAGCAATGTCTTCTGTATTTTCTTGGTAGTTTCATTACCACCAAACCATGCACAAATCTCTTCAAAAAGAGTTTTTGCATCAGGATACTTGCTAAAAGAAAGCATCTGTTCACCAGGAATAGTCATAAGCAACAAATTTCTTGCCTTTTGATCATTCCTCTTCTGTATCCTTTCTTCATTGGTATTTGGTCCAGAATTTAATTTTCGAATTGTTTTACCTTCAAGAATGACATCTGTATAACCTAGTGTAAAAGAATCACCATACAGAATGATATCTCAAAGAGCATAATCTTGAATCATAAAGTATTGCTCAATCATTAACCTCCATAACTCAAACTCATTCTGTTTGATCATAGGCAACTTTGCAGCAATATTTGTACCCTGAGTATTCTCCACGTCCATTTCTTCTTCTTCTTCTAAATCAAATATATCAGCATTGCTCTGATACCAATTGAGGAGAACCGATACACTTAATAGGATGTTAGTCCTTTGTAACTTGTGTATGTGATACTTTGAGTTAATATGGTTAAGTATGCGGAATCTACTTAACCACACTTAGAAGGTTTATTTGGTTATTGGAAATGGAAAGTAATGCTTGAGTAATGAACAATGAACACACAATGGTAACACCAAACGATTCAATATTATTAAGATAATAATACGAGTGATCTTCACTATCACTAGAGTTACAAACCTTGAATCTATATGTTTCTATGACTTATGATTTCTATGATAAGTTATGTTCTTTGTTCTTGATAGATATTCTAAGCATATGAATTAAGCACTTGGTTAGTCACACTTAATATCTAGTCTAAGATCTTCCTTTTATAGTTCAAAGAAGATCTTTACAACAAATGATAAGTCTTGTCGAACTACTTGCTTTGCATGTGTTGAGTGTGTCAGTAGCTAAGATACAATATGTATCTATGTTTACAACTTGTTTGACTGACTACAAATCAAAGATATTATCTATCGTATATACTTGACTTTAGTACACAAATATCTTTTTAAACTTATCCAACCAACAGTAGTATACGCGACACTTATCCATCCAGCAGTAGTAATCAACAGTACCTTTGTTTGTACTAGCAGTACTAACTTCAGTTAGTACTGTTAGTTATAACTTGAGAAGTCTTCAGATATACACTAGCAGTTAGTACTGTTAGAGTATTCTTCTCAGCAGTACTAATCTTCAGAATATTTAATTCCCAACACCATTCTTTAAACTCCTCAAGGAACATTTTGAGGGCATGCAAAAAACCCTTAAAACTGAAGTGAAAGAGATGAAAGAGGTATTTAAAGATATGGAAAACGAAGTGTCCCAAAATGCGATAGAACTTAAGAGTCGTGAGATTGAGAGAAAGAACATTCTCATCACCAATGAGAATTTGATTGCTAGATGTATTGCACACACTACTACAAAATGGGGCTAAAGCAACACTCGTAAAGTGTTGTATTAGGCCTAAAAAATGTTGCTTAATGCCTAGTGCAACACTTTTTCAAGTGCTGCCTTAGGTCTAAAGCGACACTTTTGCCATAATGTGCAACACTTTTGTCAAAGTGTTGCTCGTGTTTACAAATGCAACACTTTCATATTGCAACACTTTTGATACTTATGTGCAACACTTCTTATTATACAACACCAACCAATAACAACACTTCTACGCATCAAGTGCAACACTTTCCATCATCTATTACAACACTTCTTTTTTGTTTTAACAATACTAGTGCAATACTTTTTCCGCTTTTCATACCGAATGTTTGCTCAACAATATTCAAAAGCTACAAATATAGGCAATGTTTTAATTATACGTGGATACATAACTTGTTTCCATCATAGCAATGATATAATATCATCAATAATATCATATTCCAAATACAAATTTGTCAAAAGTCAAGCTACCATAAAGTTCATAAACACAAAAGTCTGCACACTAAAATAATGGATAGTACTAAAATCTTCTTCGTCATGTATTCTCAAAAGACTTCCATTTGATAGTTGCAAATCTTGATTTCTGCCATATGCCATAATAAACCAACCTGGTAAATATATAAGCAAAGAATAAAATTAGATTTTCTTACATTATGTGACACAAGATGTTATCAAACATTAGAGCCACTAAAGTCAATGATATCTCCAATAGATTTTAGCAGCCTCGGGTACAACAAAAAAAATCTAAGAAGAATCATAAACGGGACCTGCAGCGTGTTAAGTGGAGAATCCCGTTACAGTTTAATTGACCCTGGATGAAAATTTAACAATTATGGAACCACATTGTGACTAAAAATATATAGCCCTAACGTATTTGCAAACTCTAACCTAATTCCAGATTAATAAAACTGATTAGTGCGGCTGCGTAGGTAGGTGAAGATTATCTCTTGAATGAATCATATAAATCCAGTGTTCTTTATTGTTTTTCTAGTGTGATTTATATTCTATATTGAACTGAAATTTCCCAACACGTTGCAAGATCAGCAAGAACAATTTTGCAAAGTTAGTGTTCTTTCCTTTTTTTTTCACAAGGAGGATGAGCATTGTGGAAACCGTAGAGGGGGGGGGGGGGGTGAATACGTTTCCATTTAAAAACTTAAAACTTTTTGTATCAAACACCCGATCAAGTGTGACGTAATATGAAAAGTGTCAACTATGATTATATAGCATCTAGAGATGAATATAGTAAACTACAACATATGCACAATCAAACCATTGAACATACATAATCAATCACGACATATGCAACTAGCCACACAAACATATACGCAATGCAAATATAAATATAAAGCAATAACGAATGAAATGAAATAAAAGTAAAGAGATAAGTAAGAAGGCGCAAACCGGACACGGTGATTTATAGTGGTTCGGTCACGAAGCTCCTCTTCGCCCTATTCCACTCCCCGAGTACCCAACTCGAGAGTTACTTCACTAATCAACAAACTCCCTTCAGGCGGAGAAAACCGTACACGTCGCTTTACTTGTTTTCCGACACTAAGCTAGATGTCGAGTGCTAATCTTAGCTAGCACCAATCTACCACGATCTACCCGATCTACACCGTACACGTCGCTTATCCTATTTTCGATACTAAGCTAGATGTCGAGTGCTAATCTTAGCTAGCACCAATCTACCACGATCTACCCGATCTACCATTGATCCACATGATCAATCACACAAGCCCAATGGCTTCAAGAGATCTCCAAGATCTCAACACGATCACAATGATCTACTCCCACTTGACTCGATCTACCCAATCTACCCTTGATCCACATGATCAATCACACAAGCCCAATGGCTTCAAGAGATCTTCACTATCTCTTAAGATCACAATGATTTGACTCACTCTCTCACAAAAAAAAAAAAAATAATCTTGATGTATGCTATGATACAATCAAGAGTGTAACAAATGTTACAAGACCTAACAACTCCAACTCTTGTATCTTATTGGATACCTTGAGTTCTTCTCTTGCAAATGAAGAGGAATGATAACACTTTGTATCTACTTGGATACTTTGTGTTCTTCACTTGCTAATCAAGAGGGATGACAACACTTTGTATCTACTTGGATACTTTGTGTTCTTCTCTTGCTAATCAAGAGGAATGAAGAGGATCACTTGAATGGATGATTGGATCACTCTTAAACAAACTAAGACTCTCCAAATGATCAAATAAAGTCATCTAAGTGAGGAGGGATTAGACCAGAGAAAAAAGACTGGAAAAATCAAGTTGGAAGTGTGAAATGGTCCACTATTTATAGGCAAGGGGAAAAATAGCCGTTACAGGGGCACGACTCCACTAATTGTCAGACGGATCCACTAAATTTAGTGGAGCCGTCGGTACTTTAGTGGTACCGTGGACGCTCCTTCGTTTGTCTTTAGTGGGGAAGGTTTATTTGGGAATGTTGGAGCTGTTTTGGGGGAAAAATAGCTGTTACTATTTTTGAAATGATTTTCCCAAATAAAACATTTCTTTCTTATTCAAAAATAATTTGTAAAATGTATTTTTGAAAAATGTTTTGTCACATTCATAAAAATGTGAAGTTTAGAGAAATATAATCCTTTGATCATTTGTCAAGTAGTAGATTTGTTTGTCCATACCTTGAGTGATTTATGTCGGGATGGAAATCTACGACTTCGTTGAAGCATACTTGAGATGTCGGGAGGTGTTGAAGTAAGTATGCATTGATTATTTGTGTTTACAAGTAACTTGCACATTTTACGTTATGTATTACAAGTTACATGTTTGTCATTATTAAAACTGAAGAAATCGTTTAGTTTAAATATCGTAATATTTGCACTAACAAGCATGAATAAAAAGATTACCTATCATGCAATCTTGAAAAACTCAAAAAAATCTGGCTTAAGCCTGTAACCGCCCCAATAAAGTGGTTTTGGGATTGGAGATCTGCGGAAAAACAAATTATTTATGGATAAAACTTAAGCATGAGGCTTACAAAACCTTTAACTGAGATATAATATGAATCACTGACCCATCAGAGAATTTCGTTTCCAATTCTTTATATTCTTGGTGAAGAAAATCACGTCCTAGAATTACAGTGCTCTGAAAAAACGGAAAATTGTTTGTCATTTGTACACAACGGGATTAACGAGTAAATGTAGAAACAGAAAATAAATAAAAGGAAAAAGATAAACCTGTTTGCTAGCTATTGCACCAATCTGACTGCCTCTAGGTCGACTATGGAAGTAATTTTCAGACTCTTCCTCAGAAACCTTCTGCACAGAACCTTCGATCCGCACCTGCCAATAAAACAATGTGACTCGTAAAGGGGTCTCATACAGGGCAGCAAAGAAGTATGTATCTTCAATTTGATCAAGTTTCAATGTCAAAAATCAAGAAGTAATACAAGTCATGTAATTCTGAAAAATAATAACAAGCTACTAAAAAGATATTATTAACATACTGAATTTACAATGCAAGTCTCTCAATAAAACAATTTAGGTGGTTGTATAAATAAACTTTGGCAACTTTCAGCCCGTTATACTCATTTCCATTCATTTATTCTTTTTACTTTACCGGCCCGGGGGTCGAGATATAAAACATAACACTGACCGACCCATTCATCATACAACTAGGCTTCAAATCATATGCATGCTCTTAACAAAATAGCAGTAGCATAAAAAATGTCAGGCTCACCTGCCGGTTCAACCCATCCCAATAAAATAGAAGTGATGCATTAGAATTCTCAGATAAATCCTTAGCTTTTCGGCTTCCATAATTTGTGTACCTGAATACACATAGAATGAATGCATGTAACTAAATCTAGAAAGTGTATGATGTTCTAAACTTCTAATACGTATGGTGCTTGTATTCCCAGAAACACTAACCAGATAAAACCATCCTTGTCAAATCCTTTCAGCAATACCATTTGTGATGAACTGCAAAAGTAACAGAAACTATGTCAATTATCAGATGCTAATGCAAATATTGTAACACTGCGCTTAAGCGGAAACACGGGATGTAACGAGTAAAGGCACAAGCATAAGATAATAGAACATGCCATCATTAATTAAATCAAATAGTACAACATTACAACATTGTTTTGGCCACATCGGCAAATAAAAATAAGTTTGAATTCTTGAAAGATATTTTCTTAACAACTTAATGAAAGCAAAGATGACATGTGAAGACCCTTTATGCAAATGCCTTCATAAAAACGCTTATTGACGATCACCTGAAATGCATGAGAAAAACGGGTCAACTATGAAAATAGTTGGTGAGTACACAAGTTTTATATAATAAGAAAATCTTTATCTTTAGAGAAAGTCTTCACGGAAAACATCCTGTCAACTCATCCTGTTACAAGTCCCGCCCATACAAGACTTGTAACATACGAGTTCACATACATTTCCATAATAAAAGTAAGTCCAAAGTCTATGAGAAAAAGTCCACAAGGAAAAGATAATGTCAAACCACTCAGTTACATGCCCCGCCCATACAAGACTTATAACCTGTGTTTTCACAAACCATTGCATAGAAGATAGTACATTTCATAGTCAATCACATATGGTTAACAAGTTCACATTAAAAGCATCATGTATATAATAAATCAAGGACGCTCCGTCGACAGGGGAGACTTTATATTGCCGCTCCGTTCACATAGGGAGACTTTATATTGCCGCTCCGTTCACATAGGGAGACTTTGTATTTAGTGCATTGATGAACTCAAATAAGTACATTTTATTACTATCATTTATCCTATTAATTTGACTTGTTTTACTATATTATGTATGAGGATTGATACTTAATCGTTTACTTTTGTAATTCTCAGTTGAAAACAAGCATTTGGTGAAACTTGGCGATTTTGGACTAATTATGGAGCAAAACATGCATAAAGTGAAGAGTCTACTGAAATGGACAAGATCAAGTCAAATCTGCTCCAGATGCGCCGCATCTCACTCATTACATGCGCCGCATCACTATCAAGATCTCACCAGATACGATCCAAGATACAAGAGGACATGCGCCGCATCCAAAGATGAAGATACGCCGCATCTTCTGGCGGTGTACGAATATTCCTGAATATTATAATCTTGGACCCCACGCGAAGTTAAGTACATGCGCCGCATCTACTTAATAGATGCGCCGCATCTCACCCTCAGACAGAAACTATAAATACCCCAAGACCAGACGAATTTCGTACGACATATATTATAACCGAAGACCGAAGACCAGAAACCTAGGACGAATTCAGTCAAGGTAGCAGCACAAGACACACCCAAATCAAAGATACAAGAGCTGTAAGAAGGTGCTGCATGAGTTTAATTCATTAAGTAGTTTTGTTTTATTGCGTTAGTAAACTTTAATTCATCAAGATTGGTGGCTTGTGTAATGTGACAACGGAAAGGTTGCACTCCCTTAAAACTACTTTCTCATCAATTAAAGTTTATATGTTAGTGTCTTTGGTGACTTTTATTAGTGCATTGATAACCTCTGTGGCTAGCTGAGCGTTGATCGGGTCGCCATGCCTCTGCCCTCGCCTGTTTATTAGATGCCTATGTATTCTATGGTCTGTAGAAAAGTAGGAGAAAGATAAACGGGATAGTCATAAGTAATCATTAAGGGTTTACTCGCCGATAAGATTAGAACCAACGAGAAAGGACTTAATCTCGGTGCGTTGCATCGAACTATACACTTCATATAACACTAGCAATAAAACAAGTGACAAACTACTTATCATAAGGACAGCCCTCTTATTGTCTCGAGTATTTATCTGTGTACGTGTGTGCTACTTGCTGATTCGTGCCTATTGGTTTAGTTTATTATTTAATTGCAACCAAATCGTGCCAGTCTCTCAGGCTGAACCCCCTTGCGTTAGATTAGATTGTATAGCTAACTTAATATATTAAAATACTGATTAGAATAACTAGATAATACGTTCCACTCTTAGTGATCGACACTCTACTTACCATTATATTCATACTGACCGGGTACACTGCTCGTTAAGTGTGTGTGTTATTGATAAGTCGGCTAAATATAAATTTAAAACTTGATTAGGCATTAAAACTGCTAAACCGCAACGACACACGCAGCACATCATGCGTACAACACATTAAGTTCAAAACAAGTCATATGTTCATAATTAGGTTCAAGAGTTAAAGTCGAGTTCAAAAGTTCAAGTCAAGTTCAGGAGTTCAAAACAAGTTATAAGGTCAAGACAAGTCAAAAGGGTTCAAAATAAGTTAAAGGGTTCAAACCAAGTCATACAAGTTCAAAATAGTCCAAGGGTTCAAAATCAAGTCAAAGGGTTCGAATAATAGTGTTCATAAAATAATAACCAATTTAGTTCAAGTATAAATCATGCATTCCACCCCAAAAATATAGTGAAAAATAGTAAAAGAGGGGTTGTGATTACTCACAGTAACGAAGTAGTGATTGCAATCGGAATATAAGTACGACGGAAAAACCGCGAAACCACTAGAGACCTATATAGAAAATATAATACGTCTTAGGCTCGGGGAAATATTAAGTAACACTTATACTCAGGTTTTCTTTGGTATCTTATATTTATTTAGCCATAATATAAGTTTTTTGTATGGTTTATAACAAGTCATGGGTCAAAAATGGTGTTTATATGTGCCTATACAAGTTTGAATACAAAGCTAATTGGATTTTGGTAAAAATACCGTACTAAACGGGCCGCCATTTCAAAACCGTGAAGGCTAAAATTATGAACTTTATATGCTTAGAAAGGTATGACTCTGTACTATATGAAAATCAAGGCCTCACTTAACTGATAACTACAAAACATGGGTGAAATTACCAATTTACCCCTTTGTCTCTATGAAGTTACTTCCAGCATCAAATTATGTTTAGAAAAAAGAGCATATCTTTTTATCTATAGGTCTAATTGACACAAGGCCAATGGGAAAAGTTTTATAAAGGTCTTATCTCCAACTTTCATGTTTTTACCAACATAGGGTTCTGTGCATCATTTTAGAGTAAATAGCCTATCAAATATGACATGCAATCCTGGACCAGTTTTAGTGTGGATTTTCTCTAAAACTCTCCAGGATGAATTAAGATGTAAGGTTTTCGGGAAAATGATCCTAAGACCTGGGGCTAACTCCTAATATTTTTGGTTTTTCTTAAAACCTTTTGAGGAAAAAATGGTGAACTGATCTTGTAGCATTAAATCTGAGACAGACTATTGACCAATCAAAATGGCTACTTTATGAATGATTATTGTGTCTAATACCCATGCATGTCTAAAATCAATCATTACTACTCTTTTATTCATCCAATAACTCAATATTTCCAGAAGTTAAAAGTTTATTTTGAAGATCATATTCAGTTTTTATAAGTAAATCTTAAAGAAAATCAATAAGAATTAATCAAAACCCTTTTAAATCAAACCAACTCTTGCATCTACTAACCAAATCAAGCCTAACTACCTATCTAAATACAATATTCCTATGAAAACTTGAATCAAGATGCCTCAAATCATACATGCAAGAGTGGTTTAGCTTAGATCTATAAAAACCTCTAGAAATCATAAGATGGAACAAAATGAAGTGAAAATGATTATGAAAAACTTACTAGGACTTGAAACTAGGAGAGATGCACTAGATTTGAAGCTTGCAAATAACTTGATGATGATGATGGTGTTGGGGCTGTTTATGATTCGTTCACCACAAGAGGGGGAAGGAAAAATGGGTAGTTTTCAAGTTTAGGTGAGATTTGCATGTAAAGAGAGAATATGATTTAATTTTCTTGGAAATCAAAACACATGGAGTGTGTGTGTGTTACTATGGCCGGTTTTGGGGTTATATGGGGAGGGATTTATGTGTTTATTTTGTAAAAATACATTAGGTATGTGTTTTGCACAAGTATGGTTAGCTACGGAGTGGGTTTAAAGGCTAACGGAGCCATATCGGGTACGTTTTATGCATAGTTGTAAAGATAAATGTCACAAAGATAATATTTTCATAAAAATATCACATTTAACTTAAAATGACCTATATTGATGTTTCATAAATTTCCCGAGCCTTTCGGAGTGTTATAACGTCTTTAAAGCTTAAACCGCGAGCCGAAAACGCGTAAAACGTAAAATGTGCAAAGTTTACGTAATAATAGAAAAATAACAATATGAATTTTGAAATATGTATAAAGTGAAATAAAAATGCCTAAAACATGTAGACTGAGCACAGTCTAGGGTCGGTTCCAGTTAATTGTTCATTTAACGACGTACGCGAGCTAATCTAACAAGTTACTTGTAATTGTCAAATTCTACAAAATTTAAAATAATAGGTGAAAGAAAGTGGTTAAATAATGACCCAGAAAATACGAATTGTTACAGATATGCAAATGCTTCGTATACAAATTTCTCTAACATTTGAATTGCAACACGTGGTTTCATGCATTTGTCATTTCTGGTGAAATACGTAGTCAAATTATCTATTTCCCAACTATCATCTTAAACTAGATATGGTGTCGTTCAATTGTGTCAAAATGATTTCTTTATATACTGAAGGTTATTGTAGATATTTGACATTGTACTTAAATTACGTTTAAAGTGAAATTAGCAATTTTAAGGATGGACTACTCACGATTCACATGGGTGAAGTTTTTTAGAACCAAGGACGAGACTCCAGAGGTTATCATCAAACTTATCAAACAGCTGCAAGTAAGACTCAACAAAACCGTCAGAATCATCCGGACAGACAATGGAACTGAGTTTGTTAACAAACAACTCATTCAATTTTATGAAAGCATTGGCATTACTCAACAGAAAAGTGTTCCACGCACTCCTCAGCAGAACGGGGTTGTTGAAAGATGAAATCGTGCTCTTGTGGAAGCTGCACGAACCATGATGATATTTTCTAAGGCACCGATGTTTCTTTGGGCAGAAGCAATTGCTACAGCTTGTTACACCCAAAATAGATCCTTGATACATACTCTTCACAACAAAACTCCTTATGAGCTGATACATGGAAAGAAACCAGATCTTTCTTTTCTACGAGTGTTCGGTGCTCTATGCTACCTAACAAATGACAGTCAGGATCTGGGAAAACTAAAGGCTAAAGCAGACATAGGATTCTTCGTCGGATATGCACCAGATCGCAAGGGATACCGAATCTACAACAAACGAACTCGACAAATTATGGAAACCATTCACGTGGCATTTGATGAGCTGACTGAGCAAACGGCTCCTGGACACACAAGTTCTGGACCCGCACCTAATCTTTTATCTCCTGGACCAATTAGTTCAGGTCTTGTACAGCATCCCATTCGTGCAGTTCCTTATATACCTCCTACCAGTGAGGAGTTGAATAATTTTTTTGATCCGATGTTTGATGAATACTTTGAGCCACCAACTGTTGATACTACCACTGAAGCTCCACCCGTTCCTCCAGTTGTTGATGCTCCAATTCCACAAAACTCAGAGGGTCGGTCGGCATCTATCCCAATCTGTCAAGATGCACCATTTGCAAGTCACTCACCATCATCATCAAATATTCAATCTCCTTCGGTACAGCAAGGTTCTGCGGTTGACAATTCTTTTGAAGTGAATCCTATTGCTCCTACTGATGATGCTCCATTCGAGAATATTTTTGCTCCTGAGTCTTCTACCGAGACATCTTCTTCAGGGGATCCTAACACAGCAACATCAGTTCCTTACCCTCAACCACATGAACATCTCAGAAAATGGACCAATGATCATCCAATTGACAACATCATTGGAAATCCCTCTCGTCCGGTATCTACACGAAAGCAACTTGCCACCGATGCATTGTGGTGCTTTTTTAATTCAGTACTATCCAAAGTCGAACCCAAGGATTTCAAAGATGCTTTTTCTAAAGACTGCTGGTTTACTGCAATGCAAGAAGAAATTCACGTGTTTGATCGACTTGAAGTATGGGAATTAGTGCCTCCTCCAGATAGTGCAATGATTATCGCTCTTAGGTGGATCTTCAAAGTGAAACTTGATTAGCATGGCGACGTTCTGAAAAATAAGGCACGACTTGTTGCAAAAGGATATCGTCAAGAAGAGGGCATAGACTTTGAAGAATCGTTCACACCTGTTGCTCGAATTGAAGCCATAAGAATCTTTCTCGCCAATGATGTCAGTCAGAATATGATAGTATACCAAATGGATGTTAAGACAGCATTCTTGAATGGTGATTTGAAAGAGGAAGTCTATGTAAGTCAACCTGAAAGATTTGTGGATCCTGATTGTCCTACTCACGTCTATCGCTTGAAGAAGGCCCTCTATGGTTTAAAGCAGACACCTAGGGCGTAGTATGACACTTTATCTAAGTTTCTTGTGGCAAACAGAATCTCCAAAGGTGTTGTTGATCCTACACTATTCACCAGGAAATCGGGCAAACATCTACTTCACGTCCAGATCTACGTAGATGACATTATTTTTGCCTCCTCTGATCCTATGGAATGTGACCAGTTTTCTAAAGAGATGAGTTCTAAGTTCCAAATGTCTATGATGGGACAAATGTTGTTCTTCTTAGGTTTACAAATCTCTCAATGTCCTGGAGGCATTTTCATTAATCAATCCAAATATGCAAATGAAATATTGAAGAAATTTGGATTTGATTCAAGTGATCCTGTCGACACTCCTATGGTTGAGAGGTCGAAGTTGGACGAAGACCTCCCTGGGATCCCTGTTGATCAAACCAAGTTTCGAAGTATGATTGGATCCCTAATGTATCTCACCGCTAGTAGGCCAGATCTCTTGTTCGCAGTATGCATGTGTGCTCGGTACCAGTCCAAGCCCACCAAAAAGCATCTGGAATCATTAAAGCGGGTCTTTAGATACCTTCAAGGAACTGTTCATATGGGTCTCTGGTATCCTAAGGACACCGCCATGGAACTCACGGCCTATGCAGATGCAGACCATGCGGGATGTCAAGATACTCGTCGAAGTACGTCGGGAGGTGCTCTGTTTCTAGGTGAAAAGTTAGTAAGCTGGTCATCTAAGAGGCAAATGAGTACATCTTTATCTTCCAAAGAGGTAGAATACATTTCCATGTCTGTGTGCTGTGCTCAAATCCTATGGATGAGATCTCAACTATCGGACTATGGCTTTGCATACAACAAGATTCATCTGTATTGTGATAACAAAAGTGCTATAGCTCTTTGCTGCAACAATGTCCAACACTCCCGATCAAAGCACATCTACATTCGACATCACTTTATAAGGGAACATGTTGAGAAAGGGATTGTTGATCTCTACTTCGTGAGGACTGAATTTCAGTTGGCTGATATCTTCACTAAGGCACTTCTGAGAGAACGATTCCAATTTATTCTCCCGCGACTTGGCATGAAGAATTTGACGCCAGAAACCCTCAAGCGTCTTCAGAAAGAGAATGAGGAGTAATGGATTTGCTTCATATATCCTTGTATATATTTGTATATATTTTAAACCAAAAAGAAAATAGAAAAATATAAAACCTATAAAAACCATAAAAATCAGAAAATCACAAAAATACCAAAAATAGTTCTTCTAGGCATGTCTTCTGTTTATCGATAACATTTACGGTCCTAGAAATGTCATTCAATAATGACACGGGTATTTAAATGAAGCTTGAGCAGAAGTTAATTTAAATGGTTAAAACATGTCATGTCGGCTTGCAGTTACTTCAGACTGTAACCCGTTCTTCATTATGGGGAAAGCACGTCGCCAAAAAGACGGCTGTTCCTCCCACTGGGTGAAGTTCACCCGGGCATGGATTACTTTACATCCATGTTTCTTCGATTTGATATACGTTTCAGTGCATCATTTCTCGTATAAGAAGAGAAGTCTTCTTTACAACACAGATACTTTTCCATCTATGATTCTTCAGGAAAGTATTTGTGCTAAACTTGGTGGTACCATGATTTTTGAATATCAGTCAGAATTGAACTTTTCATAAAAAATATATCACTCAATCAATGACTACAGCTATTTAAATAGAAGACGAGTCATCGATTGAGGGGGAGAGTGATGATTTCAAAATTTCATATCATCAAAACTTGTCACTTTGTACATAATAAGCAGTGAATAAAATATGGTTGTTATGTGTCAGTGGATGAATTTTGTTAAATTCAAATCTTTCAAACCTATCATACCTGACACTAACATTCTAATGTTCCATTATCAGCACATATTAAATCTGACCACATTTTCTCCCACATTTTCTAAACTTAATTAAATCAATTGGGATCACAAAAATCTCAAAAGGTTTGAAAATTTTTGATCGGGGGAGAGAATGTGATTTTAATATGCAATCTGATAAAAATGTGATGTTTTGGACTTAAATGTAAACTCTCCCATATGTGCTAAACTCTTTTGTATATCAATGCACATATTAAGGGGGAGCAAACGGTTTGTGGTAACAAAAAGAATGTGGCATCTCTGGTGGTATCTCAAGTGAGCGCGACTCAGACTTCACCAATGAATTGACGAAACAAAAGCTGGTCTAACCAGTGATGTACCCGTTAATCGAAAGGACTTGTCCTGGCCGGGTAATAATTTCAAGCTGGTCTAACCAGTGATGTACGCGTGTCTCGAAGAGGACTTGTCTGAGTAGAGTGTACCTTTTCGAGAAACCTTCTGTGGACTTGACCAGGCCGGGTAATAATTTCAAGCTATTCTAACTAGTGATGTAAGCGTGTCTCGAATCGGTCATGTTCACTGAAAGTGGATCAATTCAAAAAGTGCAAGCTCTACCCAACATGTGCAAATTTATAATAAAAACACCAGAGCACATGTTAAGGGGGAGCATTTTAAAAGTTCTAAACTCTCAAAGTGTTAGCAAAAAGAGTTTCTTAACTACAAACACTTTGAGAGATTTTTCAAATAAATGGTTAATGGCAACATAGGATAGTCATGGTGTTATAAGGTGGCGAAGGTTAGGAAAACCGTCCTATGATCCACTAGTGCCAGAGGGATCTACCCAAGGACAATACCGAATAGTTAGTATTAGAAAGTCCTTAGGTATGATTATGAAAAAAAGGATTAATATGAGAAAGGAGAAAGAAGGGGTTGAAGAATTAAAAAGAAATGTAATGAGAAAGGGTGAAAAGAAATAGCCCTCCAATTATTCAACCTTAGGGCAGAAACCGGGTTTAATTCATATACTACTAGTGGTTACTAAGGTAATACCGGTATTGAAGACAAGACTTCATGGACCCAGTGACGCACTGCACTAAACCTTCTAGCCACTCAAGTTCTCTTAAAAGAACTTGTTTCATTCTCACGGGGAACCCTGCATAATCTATCGACCGCTCATTACGAGTTAGGTTGATATTGAAACAGGAGACACTGCTCCAGTCTCCGACTACCAAAATTGCACTTGTCGAGTCTAGAGCCGCGAGATACACCATAAGATCTCTTAGGAATAAATGTTACTTCTATACTGGTTGTTCAACATTAAGGACACCAGTTGTAAACTTATGAGTCCTACGCAGATCTTAGCAATCTGCCAGAATATTTATGAGGGAATTTACAAATGCAATTCTCAATGATTGAATGGAAATTCCTGCCAGGGTCAAAATCAAACAGCCCTGAAAGCAGGTCACTTCGGTAATTCATTGTGGATTACGCTTAGTGGTCGCGGCAGTTTCAAACGGTCTTTAGTCGTGGAGTGAACTCCATCGACTCACCTAATCGTTCATGTACTTCGGTAGATCTTGTAAGCCCTCTCGGGGGTATCCGATTTAGGAATGGCCTTGGCAAGGATTCGAGAAAGTTTTCACACTATGCTGTTTACGATCTCGATGTCCGAACGTATAAGTGCCGGATGATTTGTTGCTAACTGTTTGCTTGCAGGAATCCCTGGCGGTTGCAGCTAATTGCTGAAAGGATGCCGATTCATCACCCCATGCTTACACTTCACAATTTCAATCAAAGAAATCATGATAATTGAAAGACATTCAACACTGCTTCCGCAACTCTGATGCTGAAAATCATGATCCAGAAAAGTGTGAGCATGTCGGTCCAAAGATCACAACATCACATGGAAACAATACTGCTACATGATGACTTGAAGACGTATGTTGGATGATGACCTCAAAGAATCCTCAAAGATCATCCAAGAAAAAAGAACCATCATCAAAAGTTCATTGCTGGAAGTACAAGGATTGCGGACTTTGAAGAATCAAAGACTACGAGCTAGAAACTTGAATCTATGTAATAGAATGCTAGAATTCAAAGTGTAATTTCCGGGGTGACCTCCCTTATGGGGAGATTGTTAGGAATATAAATATTCAACTGAAAGACTCGGTCACCCCGAGTATCTATTAGCATTAAATAGCTCGTAGGATTATTAGTATTTGTTTAGTTATCGTAATATTCGTAGAGTTGGGTTGGGTCTTTACCCGCTGTCAGCTCACTCCACAGCCCACACGGGGCGTTTAGACTTGTAGTATTAATACCCCTTCCCACACATGGGAAGGGTTGGAACTTCTCATACATTTGGAACCTAATATACTTTCATCTTTCTCTCACTAGAAGTTTTCCCTCATTCTCTCTTTCTCTCTCTAAAGTAATCAGCCAAGGATCAATCTAAGGTGTGTTATACGTTTATGAATAGGCTACAATAGTCATTCAGACCCGTGCGTTTCACACAGGCTCTATCTAAGGTTCATATCGGAATGTTCAGCACTAATTTTCGTTAGGTTTGAAACTTTCATGTTTTAGTTTTTGTCATGTATGAAACTCTCACTTTTTGGTACGGGCTCTATCTAAGTGTTCATAGCGTAATGTTCAACACTAATTTTCGTCATGTTTGAAACACTCATGTTTTGGTGATGGTCGAATTTTGTTGGTCAATTTCGTTATTTTGTCACCTTTAATTGAGGTCGAGTAAAAAACTCAAAATGATATTCAGGTTTTACAGCCTTCAAGACCAATAGTATTTAATCTTATAAGTCGAATAGTGTACACCATTACATTGTTCATTTATTCAGTTATCTAAGTGTTCACAACGTAATTTTCGGCACTAATTTTTGTAATATTTGAAACTCTCACTTTTTGTTTGGTTCGACTCATGTCTGTAAAACATATACTACAATTGTTACCGTGGGTATTGATGAACTCAAATAAGTACATTTTATTACTATCATTTATCCTATTAATTTGACTTGTTTTACTATATTATGTATGAGGATTGATACTTAATTGTTTACTTTTGTAATTCTCAGGTAAAAACAAGCATTTGGTGAAACTTAGCTATTTTGGACTAATAATGGAGCAAAACGTGCATAAAGTGGAAGTCTACTGACATGGACAAGATCAAGTCAATTCTGCTCCAGATGCGCCGCATCTCACTATCAACATGCGCCGCATCTCTATCAAGATATCACCAGATACGATCCAAGATACAAGAGGACATGCGCCGCATCTAATCAAGAGTTACGCCGCATCTTCTGGCGGTGTACGAATATTCCTGAATATTATAATCTTGGACCCCACGCGAAGTTAAGTACATGCGCCGCATCTACTTAGTAGATGCGCCGCATCTTCCCTCAGACAGAAACTATAAATACCCCGTAGACCAGACGAATTAAAGAGTTCGAAACCCTAAAACCGAAGTTCGGACAGCAGAGCAAAAGGACGAATTCAGTCAAGGAGGCAGCACAAGACACACCCAAATCGAAGATACAAGAGCTGTAATTCATCAGGATTGGTGGCTTGTGTAATGTGACAACGAAAGATTGCACTCCCTTTAATACTTGCTTTCCCATCAATTAAAGTTTATATGTTGATGTCTTTGGTTACTACTTATTAGTGCATTGATAACCTCTGTGTTTATTAGTGGCTTGCGGGCATTTGACTGCGGGACAAGATGTGGCTCCCACGGTTGTTTCTAAATTGATCACTTAGGAATAACTTTTAGACATAAGTAATCATTAAGGGTTTACTCGCCGATGAGAATAGGACCAACGAGAAAGGGTTAATTACATACACTTCATATAAAGCTATCAATAAAACAAGTGACAATCTACTTAATCATAAGGACAGCCCTCTTATTGTCTCGAGTATTTATCTGTGTACGTGTGTGCTACTTGCTGATTCGTGCCTATTGTTTATTTTATTATTTAATTGCAAACAAAACTGTGCCAGTCTCTCAGGCTGAAACCCCCTTGCGTTAGGATATTAAAATACTGATTAGAATAACTAGATAATACGTTCCACTCTTAGTGATCGACACTCTACTTACCATTATCTTCATACTGACCGGGTACACTGCTCGTTAAGTGTGTGTGTTATTGATAAGTCGGCTAAATATAAATTTAAAACTTGAGTAGGCATTAAAACTGCTAAACCGCAACGACACATCACGCGCATCAAGTTTTTGGCGCCGCTGCCGGGGAGTGAATTGTTATTATCTGTTAATTTGATTAGTATTTTAATTAGGTTTTTTCTTTTTTATTAGATTAATTGCATCATTGTACTATTTTGCATATTTGTTGTATTGTGTGTTATTTGTTTTGTGTTATTTGTTTGCTTTATTTGTGTTTATTTTTGTTTGTGTGTTTAATTTTTTGTTTTTATTTTTCGTATTTTTCTGTTCTGCTATCGTTGTACTGTGCTAAATCAAACGATACGGCGCATCTGATCTCTCAGATACGGCGTATTGCGTTTAATTTTTTTTATACAACGCGTTTAATTAATTCGATACGACGCATCTTTTCCCCAAGATACGGCGTATCTGTTTTTAACAAGAAAATTTTTCTAAGCGATAAAGTAATACGACGCATCTGCTTTTGCAGATACGGCGTATCTGTTTTTGATAAAAATTTTTTTAAAAAAAACATTAACGCCATACGACGCATCTTCTTTTAAAGATACGGCGTATCTATTATTTTAATTAAAAACAGTTTGCGAATTATTAAACAGATACGGCGTATCGATCTCTGTCGATACGGCGCATCTTACTGAATCAAAAATCTTTATCATTAAACGTAACGAAAATACGGCGCATTAACTTTCGTTAATACGACGCATTTAATTTTAATTAGATAAGTTGATTTTTGATTAATTAATTCGATACGGCGCATTCATAAATTTAAAGCGGCGTATCTATTTTCTGAATAAAAGTCTGATTAAATTTTAACGATTATAAGATACGGCGTATCCAACTCTTTGGATACGGCGCATTGTCTGCAGATATCAGCTATTTTTATTCTTATATCCGTTTCTATATTCATTAATTTCTCTTCTAGCGAACAAATCCTACTGATAATTTTACCTTGGATGACAGATTTTGCTATGGAAGACATGTCAGTTAACGGATATCTTGCTAAGGAAAGCTTGTTTTCGGATTCATTCAATGTACTCATGATCGATGCAGATTTATTCTCTTGGGAGACTCCTCTTGAAGCTGCTTTTAAGGAATTCATGCGTTTATGCAACATTGACAAAGAGGTATTCTCTTATGATGTATTTGTGAGGTATACTGGAGAAGAATTGTCGCTCTTATGGCCTATGATTGAAGCCGAAGGATTGAACTGGACTACTATCGAAGAAGATGATGGGAAATTCTCTCTTGCATACATGGACCCAAGCAACAACAACTGTGGTGTAGGCAATACCCAAAACTCTTACATGCCTTATTCCGAATGGTACTGGGGATTAAATGAGAACTATCAGGATAATGACATGAATTATGCTTTGGCGGAATTACTATTTCATGGCAGGATAGTAAGATTGATAGACCTCTCCCTCAATGATTGGCTAGAACTCAAATATGGTAGTCCGGAATTTGCCCCTGTAAATGAGGTCAAGGAGATTATGACCTCATGGTTGACTCGGAGTTTTAAGAAGCAATTTAACGAGTTCATGGAGATAAAAAAGAATATGATTGGAAAGGTTTGCTTTGACGTTAACCATGATCCTAACGATGTAGATTTTTCAGAGTGGTTAGCTAGTAAGTTTAATAACCATAAGAGCATGGATCGAGCTACTAAGGATGCATTATGGGTATATTGGATGAGAGGAGAAGATGAAGAAGTAGAAAGCGATTATGGGTCGTCACTTCATGATTCAACAATCAATGAGGGGATTGAAGAACTTTTCAGAATTGACATTGATGTGTTCGATTATGAGACACCCCTGTGCAAGCAGCTCAAGGAATTTAACTACCTTCTTCAAGTCGATGATGATGTGCTTACTGGAGATCTACCAGGATTTAAGACTTATGACGATTTCAAAAACACCTGGTACTATGAATGGAATGACCAAGTACCATGGGTATCGGATAAACCATGGGAATTTGAGCACATTAATCATACCTGTACACCCTTCGTTTTCAAGAACGGGAGTAGTGTTTGGCCAACCTGTGATTATAAAAGTGACGGAACCTGTAATGGGGGAAGTATAATTGGGATGAAAAGAGTTGGAAACGATGTAACCTTTGAAGATTATGAGTGGTACGATAATGTTGAAGACTGCCCAAGAAAATCGGAGGCTTTACAAGAAAAGGGCAGGATTGAACGCTTGAAAGGACTTAAGGGGACATCGGATACTACTTTCTGGGAATGGGTGCATAAACAGTTTGATGATTTCACGAAGCTTAGTCGACGGTTACAATATGATTTGGAAAGAGAATGGGAGGCGATTCAAGACGATAAGTCACTAATTGAAGAACTAGATGATTATTTAATTAAGGATCCTTATTTTAAGTTTGTTGATAAAGACGAGGAAGAATTCACCAAAAGAAAGTGTCAACTACTTGGGATTCCTTACAATGAGCCACCCATGATTATTTCTGAAAAATTTAAAATCATCAAATATTCTTTGGGTCCTAATGAAGAATATACTGCGGTGAAGACAAAGAGTTATGCTAGACTAAGTCGAACGGAAGAAAATGTCGCAGAGATATACGGGAAAATCTTTCGGATGAAGGACGAAGGATGGACCGTGACAAGGACTTATTGCTGAGCTGAACGTGAGTCTAACTTGAAGACTCTGGAATAAAGACAAGTGCTTACCGGGAGACAACCCGGATTTATCTTTTATTATTCTGTTTTCTGTGTCGAGTCAGTCCAGGCCGCACGAGGATACGGCGCATCTCAGTCCTGAGATGCGACGCATCCTCTGCAATGGTCATATCTTATTTTATTTTTCTGCATTTTTATTTTCGACTTTAAAACTATTTATCGGTTTATTTTAATGCGGCGCATCCCTGGTTAAGGATGCGGCGCATCTTTATTCTGATCCGTATCTATTCCAGGCTCGATACGGCGTATCTTCTTCAATAAGATACGGCGCATCGACTGACCTGATGATTTTCAGTTTTAATTTTTTTTTTAGTTTTATTTTTCCTAACTACTAATGTATTATGCAAGTTTGAACCTTTCTTATCTTAGGTGTGTTTTAAAGTGTTGGTGGTATTATAGTTTCCTGGATTTCCTGTGGATACATAAAGTATGAAGTTTTAACGTTCTAATCCACATGGAAGTTGATTTTTGCTCTTATACTAATGGAGGATCATACCGAGCAAATCTCAGGGGAGTTTTTCTGTTCTAATTCTTTTATTTTCCAGTTTTTAACCTTTTATACAAACAACGAGGACGTTGTTTAAATTAAGTGGGGGGATTGGAGAATTAGAACACTTAACAATTACTTGTCCTACTTTTTCAAAAATTATGCTTAAAATGTGCTTAATATATCAAACTTAAATTTTTTTTTTTTTTTTTTAGCATGTTTTTGTTTAAGATCTAAGTTACATAACTGCACACATGACATTATTTTCAAAAATTGTGATTTTTCAAAATTCACAAATCTATGAGTGTGCCGGTGACTTGTAAACTTTAGAACTTGGCTTGTATACTATTCGAGACCACCATAATGAGTATTATTTATATAATTGGAATGACTTGTCTAACTTGGTAAAATTCTAGGATTACACCAAATAGCCTTTATATGTTATGTGTTATTGACTAACTACACTGGTTAGTTAACCCCCGTATAAAACCTTTTGTTACTCTCATTTTTAGAGTAAGATACCCCTAGAAAAACACTCAGAGCCATTCCTTTCGTTTCTTACACCTATGTTTAAAATGTTTCGTTACACCTTAAACCTTAGCCTACCCTGTAGATTAGAATCCGTGGTTGGTTAATTGCTATAGGCAGAGTGTATTTCCTTACATTACCTGTGTTCGTGTGCGTAATTCATTATCTATGGTTAGGTCGGGAAATTGCACAATGCAATTGGAGTGAAAGTAAATATTGTATATTTTTGAGTTTATTTTTCGTGTGTTTACTACTTTCACTATTACCGTTATTTCTGAAAGTATGAAAAGTATGAAAAAATTATCCGGAAAGAAAGTTGTAGTGATGTGGTGAAATTTTACACATCTATGTTTATGTTTCAAGTAAAAAAAAAAAAAAAAAAAAAAAAAAAAAAAAAAAAAAAAAATCGAAAAAATGAGAAAAGAAAAAGAAAGAAAAAAGAGTTGGATGTTTATTTTAAGCCAACGATGTAGAGTTATGTAAGTGGTCGATATCACCACTATTTGTTGTATTATATCTATGGATTGAATGGGAATTGGCAGTTATGGGAATGCCAATTAAGGTTTATTCTCTGATTAAGATTTTGTTGAGTATAATTCGTGTCTACCTAAAGCGTGTGTTTCAAGTGTTAAAGCGTGAGTTATTCAATGATATGAGTCTTATTCATGGGATGGTTGGGATAGTGATTAACCACACTTAGGATTTTAATTTATTTGTTTTATTTTGTTTATTTTTATTTTTACACCAATTTATATCCCAAATATTATCCATGCCCTGTATTGTTCTTTATCCAACCGAACCTTTGATTTATTGAGATTAGGGATTTGAGCAATCTTAAGTATCGTAGTCGTGGATTCGGCTATGTATTTATGATTTTGTCGCCCTTTTTGATATATTATTATTGGTGAAGTTTGGACCTATCTTTAGCCTATTCGAGTTAAGGATTTGAGCAATTGCAAGTATCGTGTTCGTGGATTCGATCATGTATTTGTGATTTTGTCGCCTTTTCTGGAATTTGAGATCGATAGTGTAAATAAGAATAATTAACCCTTTAGCCTAAAAACCCTTTTTACCGCTTTAGACTTGTTATTCCTTAGCTTTAGTGGTGGAGATGTGTATACTTGCCAAGCTTATGATAGAATATTCGTCGCGACTGGACAGTTAAACGATTAGATTTGCTTTTATCGACTTATTTTATTTTACTTCTAATTCGTTAAGTGTTTAGTTGTGTGATTATGAAATAAATGAATACATGCTTAAATATAAAAATAAATCCTAATACATCTTTTAGGATACATTTTCATAAATGAAATTATAAGGTTTACTTGGGGACAAGTAAAGTTCAAGTGGGGGGATATTTGATGAACTCAAATAAGTACATTTTATTACTATCATTTATCCTATTAATTTGACTTGTTTTACTATATTATGTATGAGGATTGATACTTAATTGTTTACTTTTGTAATTCTCAGGTAAAAACAAGCATTTGGTGAAACTTAGCTATTTTGGACTAATAATGGAGCAAAACGTGCATAAAGTGGAAGTCTACTGACATGGACAAGATCAAGTCAATTCTGCTCCAGATGCGCCGCATCTCACTATCAACATGCGCCGCATCTCTATCAAGATATCACCAGATACGATCCAAGATACAAGAGGACATGCGCCGCATCTAATCAAGAGTTACGCCGCATCTTCTGGCGGTGTACGAATATTCCTGAATATTATAATCTTGGACCCCACGCGAAGTTAAGTACATGCGCCGCATCTACTTAGTAGATGCGCCGCATCTTCCCTCAGACAGAAACTATAAATACCCCGTAGACCAGACGAATTAAGAGTTCGAAACCCTAAAACCGAAGTTCGGACAGCAGAGCAAAAGGACGAATTCAGTCAAGGAGGCAGCACAAGACACACCCAAATCGAAGATACAAGAGCTGTAATTCATCAGGATTGGTGGCTTGTGTAATGTGACAACGAAAGATTGCACTCCCTTTAATACTTGCTTTCCCATCAATTAAAGTTTATATGTTGATGTCTTTGGTTACTACTTATTAGTGCATTGATAACCTCTGTGTTTATTAGTGGCTTGCGGGCATTTGACTGCGGGACAAGATGTGGCTCCCACGGTTGTTTCTAAATTGATCACTTAGGAATAACTTTTAGACATAAGTAATCATTAAGGGTTTACTCGCCGATGAGAATAGGACCAACGAGAAAGGGTTAATTACATACACTTCATATAAAGCTATCAATAAAACAAGTGACAATCTACTTAATCATAAGGACAGCCCTCTTATTGTCTCGAGTATTTATCTGTGTACGTGTGTGCTACTTGCTGATTCGTGCCTATTGTTTATTTTATTATTTAATTGCAAACAAAACTGTGCCAGTCTCTCAGGCTGAAACCCCCTTGCGTTAGGATATTAAAATACTGATTAGAATAACTAGATAATACGTTCCACTCTTAGTGATCGACACTCTACTTACCATTATCTTCATACTGACCGGGTACACTGCTCGTTAAGTGTGTGTGTTATTGATAAGTCGGCTAAATATAAATTTAAAACTTGAGTAGGCATTAAAACTGCTAAACCGCAACGACACATCACGCGCATCAGGTATACTGCAATCTTTTTGTTTGGTTTGACTCATGTCTCTTAGACTCTCCCTTTTCTGCATTTAGCTCCTCCAATGATTTGAAATTTTGGATTGAGCTAAGTTGTAAATCTTTCACCATTTTATAGTTTATTATTTTCAATAGAGCTAATCAAATTTAGCACCACTTCTGTTAGGTTAAACAGCCCCTTAATTTCCTTTCATGACAAAAAGTCAAAGACCAACAGGGATATTCCAAGCTCTAACAATTATATCTTGAAACTTATCATCCAAAACAAATTATTTAACTTGTAAATAATGACATGATTGCCAATGATCAATTGCAAAAACTAAATCTAAACACCCTTAAATATTAGCATAAGTAATTTCACTTTCTGATATTTGTTTTCCAAGAAACTGTTTATATCACTGAAATCCAGACCTATTTCATTAGCCATCTTTTGCCAGTAACAGTGATAAATGCATTTCATTTTTGGTTAGTATATAAAATATTTAGTGATAGATAAGAGATATAATAAAATCCAAAGCACCAAGAGATGTTGATGGCCTGACCATATAGGCTTTCTTCCCAGTGTAAAAATGAAGGAATGGACCTATTGGGTCATAACCGTGTGGATACATTTTCTTGACATCCAAAAGCACCGAAAAATTGATAAAGAGTAACATAATGTATTAATGTCACATATCATTAAATGAACTAAACTTTCGGCATGATGTTTTGTTTTTTATATTTTTTCCAAAGAAATATTCGTGAGAATATTTCCCCGGGTCGTTCTCCCAACGAAGGTTTGACGGCGAATTTGTCGAATCGGAGTCGTGAATATGTGAAGTGAATGAGTGATGTGAAAGATTATTATTTTTTAGAATTTGATTACACTATAATAAGAAATATTAAAAACAATCTACGCAATTAAAATAAATGCATAAAAAGAAAATTCAAATAAATGCAAATCCCGGGCTAATCCCGAGATTTATAAAACTAATAGCAAAATTATACTTAAAATAGAAATAAAAATAAAAATAAAGTCTAAGGGACGAAAATGAATTTTATTAAAAACTAGTTTTATAAAAGAAATCTAAGAAAATAAAGGTTTTATAAAAAACGAGGACTAAAAATGCAATTTTGGAAACTCTATTTAAACTAAAATTTTAAAACGAAGACATGGACTTAAATTGTAATTTTGAAACTTATTTAATTCACAAAAACACTTTTAAACAAAAACAAGGGCCGAACTTGTTAAAAATGGAACTCTAGGACTGAGTTGAGAAATTTCAAAAACTAAAAACGTTTTACAACATTCAAACAAACCCAGGTTCGACTCCTGATTTTTACAAGTCAATCTAAACTATTTTTTTTTTTTTTTCTTTTTCTACTTTTGCAAATCAAACCACAAGTAACTGCTACTAATTTTAATGAAAAGAAGAAACTCACACAAGCTCAATTAAGCTGGAAAATCAGCTTATAAACATGACAGTCAAGCTTTGTAAACCAGTCCTTTTAGCAAACCTACAAGCTAACAACTTCAAACTAACAACAACTACAAACTCAATTAAGTCGATTCCTGGGAATATGCAAATTAACCCAACTATATTTTTTTTCCTTTTTCTTCTTTAGCTAAACAACTACAAGCTAATCATCACTATTTTTTTTATGAAAAAGAAACAGATTCCAAGCCTCAATTTACTTCAAATAAGATTTTCGCCTTAACAAATCAACCTATCTATCCTCAAACTAATTCAATCTAAATTTCAAATTATAGTATTAAAACAGTACAACTAGATTATTCCTCAAGCATTCTCTTGAACCAAACTCCTCTTAAGAATCTAGTTGTGAAATTTAACTAATAAACTGATATACACTAATTGGCAACTAACACTGAAATTTAAATGCAGATTTTAATATAAAAACTAGGAAGCAGAACATTAAGCTACAAATTAAAAAAAAAACTAGAATAGCAAAAAACCGTACTCGCTGATTGTTCCAGCTGATTCTGATGATCCAATTCACACACCCAGGCTTATAAGCCACAAATATAACACCCCAAATTTCCTTTCTGAACAGCTTAACACCCTTGCTTTTCCAAACAGCTTATCAGCTGACTTTTTTTTTTTCTTTGACTTATTCTCTTTTGAAAAACAAACTATATGGAATTCTACTAAAGCTTAGCATAAGCTTATAAAATCAGACGAACAACTTAATAATAAGTTTAGAAATATATATATATATATATTTTTTTTTTTTTTTTTTTTTTTGTGATGATCTGGTGATAAAACAAATTGAATAAACAAAAAAAAAAAAAAAAACTGAAATCAATTATAACCTGAAAGAGAATTCGGACAAACAAAACAACTTCAAAGTTTAACTTTCATTAAAACTTTTAAACATTACAATAATCAAACCGAACAAAGTAAATAATCCAACAACTAAAATTTATATTCTTTTAATCTAGAACATTAATTATAAAAATTACAAGCCTTAAAACAGAAACATTACAACTTGAATTGAAAAACTAAATTTCTAAAAACTATTTGACAGCATAACGTTGCAAAAATAAAATTACCTACGAAAATGGGGGAACCCTCCTCTATTTATAAGCTCGATCCGAACCTTCTAGTCTTTGCCACGCTGGCGATCCGCGTCCCTCTTAGCTTCAAATCCACCCTTAGATCATCTTTCTCTTCTTTCTTCCTTTGCTAACCGCACGATCACAAAATAATACGTGTTCGAACCAATCACTCGCTCCCACGTGTCCCCGCGTGTGTTAGTTTGCTCTGACAAGGACTGACAAGTGAATGAAAGGACCTAATTACCCTTAATTGCGGTAATTTTTGGGAAGGATAATTAGGGTTCATGGGAGGGGTTGAATTGGGGATCGGTTATCTTTTTTTTTTCGGTAGAGAGATAATGAGAGAAAGGGTGAGTGGAAAGGTAAAGTTGTGTTTTTTTTTTTTTTTTTTTTTATCCTCTTTTCTTTTGACCGAAGATTAGTATTTGACCGGGTAGAGTTAATTTGGTTGGGGATGGATCGGGTTTTGTTTTGTGGGATGGGCCGGTTATGGGTATAGTGGGCTGGGCATTTAGATTGA
This sequence comes from Artemisia tridentata subsp. tridentata, assembly GCA_021014915.2. Taxonomy (NCBI): domain Eukaryota; kingdom Viridiplantae; phylum Streptophyta; class Magnoliopsida; order Asterales; family Asteraceae; genus Artemisia; species Artemisia tridentata. Next base: position 292,562,114 of record CP139508.1, read on the forward strand.
GTGAATGGTTTTGGATATTAGCGTGGGTTGGGGTTTAGAATTGTAAATGAAAAAGGGTTTAAGGTTTTAAAGGGTTTACGGGTTAGGCTTAGATAATTTTAGGGACCAAAGTTGTTATTTTTTGGATTCCTCAAGGACTGATTTTTCCAATATTCAAATGTTGATCCAAGGGCTAATGTTGACGACTTCAGATAGATGGAGGACTAGGGATGCCTTTTTGACCATTTTCTTTGTTTCCGGTTCCGGTTCTGAGCCTTTTCGTATCTCGTGCTCGTTTTCTTGATTTTCTTGTGTCTTTTGTCAATTTTCACGATATCCATCCCTGCACATGCAAAAACACAAAAACACAATATCTTTTGGCATTTTGGTCGGGTTTTTGGTTATTTTGGTCCGGTTTTGGTCAAGAAAAGGGTATGTGTTTTAGCACATACCACGGCACCAACTAAAACCTTGTAAAGCTAAAACAAATGTTACAAATGTTTTCTACTTATTACTAAGTCTTATTACCACTTAGCAAAAAAAAGTAACCTGTTACATGCCATGTACATATAAGGGCTTAACAGCAACAGCTTGTAGTACATGATCTTTGTTGTTTCCAAGAATATCAGCGTAACCATCATTCGGGACAACATTTTTCCAAACACCCCCTTACCTGCAGAAAATCCGTATATCAGCAGGCCAAGCACTTTTTTTTTTTAACTTTATATGAAGATGAAATCATACAACATAGGTTTTTACCAAAAAAAACATACATCGCAGATTCAAATTACATAAAATGTTGTACCATGTATCTTATCTTTTATGTATATATTTCTTCTTTTTCATTATAGGTTATCAGAATTCCTTATCGACATTAAATCTGGTTATCATTTTACGTTTTAGCTCAGGTATAAGTTTGTCCAATATCAATCCAAAAATTTACAATCAAAATACGGATAAGCCAAATATAGCCTACCTTAAACACGTGTTTTGACAGCTTTGAATACACACAACCAATTTTAAGCATCCCTTTTTCTTCTTTCATATCATTTTTCTGTTTACAAATCTATACAAAACGCCTCCACCCACCCTATATTGACCTGCACATTATCACCTGCAAAACTACAAAGTAACAACCACCCAAAAAATTCAACCAACGGTTAATTCACGGGTAAAAAATCATATGTGGTTTTAAGATCTTACTTCGCAAGAGATTGAGCCACTGGATGGTCTTTTCAGACCCTTTCACCGTATGATGGTCTCAAAATCCTCTAAAAAGTCGACCATGACCTACATAAAACAACGCGTACATGTAACACCCCAACCTGACAAGGATACAAGTGTTACCATTATGGTGGCATATCAGAACATACATAATAAAATGCAAGCGGAAGTCTAATCATAAATACCAAAATGTAAGTCAACACGACTTAAAAGAAATACATTAGATCCATGATCCAAAATGAAAGAAACATAAACCAAGTCTAAATAACGTAAACATAATCCAAAACTAGGAAGTCAAGGGTAAGTCTGCACTCAGCTCCTACTCTCATCCCAAAAGATAGCCCCAGCTCCTAGCTTAATAACCTGCCGCGGAAGAAAGAAATGCGGCTGAGCTTAAAAAGCCCAGTGAACAGATATATATAACAAGTACTGAAACTGAAAATGAGAAATACAGAATATAGTGCATTGGAATAACAGAAGGTATATCAAAATGTATCAAAGGTGTAAAGGTTGTTAGAAATCTACCACGAGGCCAGAAACATATCATATCATAACATCATAATCATAATGTTTATAAGTAACCATAAGTAACATAATGGAGTTATCAGCTCCCAGAATTGCGAAAGGCGTGTATTGCACACAACACCAGTCACCAGAAACATATCATAATAACATAACAGATCAGAACTAGGATGCATCCATACGCCCCTACAGAAATCATAATCATCGTGGCCATACATATTACATAACAAAAGGGACGGGGTGGAACATCACTCGACCACCCTAGAGTCATGCCATTGGTGCATCAATGACATGGTCATGGAACCCCCATGACTAGTGATAGCTCGAGTATCAAACTGAAGGGTCAAACAGAATGTCATAGTAACGACACAGAATCTAAGGTCATCAGAAATATCATAATCATAGGTGCATATCAAAGAGTGCATAGCAAAGGTTCATATCAACGGGTGCATAGCAAAGGTTCATATCAAAGGGTACATAGCAAAGGTGCATAATCAATGGGTACATAGCAAAGGTTCATAATCAGGGTTAATAAATCAGAAGATGTCAAAGGATCATGAGAAACCTTATAAGAAAGGTCAGAATATCTGTACCTTATACAAGCAACCAAAATAAGAAAGGATACCGAAACAGGGAAATCACTCATTCTTCACTGAACCTATACAATTTAATGATCACGTGTTACTTATAAGTTCGTTTTAGTCAGATTTCATAATTTAGGTTTCTTTCTATTTTTAGAAACTTTCTATTTTTAGTAAACTTCCAGATTAAGTAACTTTTCATAATTAGTAAATTTTCATTTTTAGTTACTTTCCATATTTAGCAAGTTTCCATATTTGGTAACTTTCTATAATTAGTAACTTTTAACACGACTTCCCAATTTAGTTAAATTCGGCTTTTGGGTTCGAGATTATCAATTAGGTTTAACATACTCATGCACAAGTCAACACGACATTAACAAGTCACACCCGAAATAGAAACAAGTATTTGGGCACCAAACATCAAAAGAACACCTTTAACACTTAGGCAATACATATATACACATTAACTGATTTTATCACAAAATTAAGCCCACTAAATGAATTTTAAAAATGTATCAGAATCCCAAAATAAAAATCCACAAAATTCTCACAGAAGCCCATATGTCTCAGGAGTCTACTGGAATTGTTACAGATTTTATTATCAAATGTAAACCCCTTTTTAAAATCGTCTTATTTAACATGTTCAGATTCGTATCTGCAAATACACTTCAAAAGTATGCACTTAAAAACCTAACCATATGACTTCAGAAAATCCTACAAAAATTGAAGAAGGTAGTCCATATATGAAATATGATTCCTGTAAATTTGTGGCCTCTAATTTACTATGTTTTGGAAATGAAAAATCATTGAACCCGACTGAAATACAATTCTTCTAACACAGTTTGACATATCAACACATTAAATTCAGAAAAACAACCAAATCAAACTCAAATTCATTTAAACAAATTGAAACACTTTACCAAGACCCTAAAATAGGTTTACATGCAAAATTTTAGTATTAGAAACTTCAGAAGCTCACGTTATCAAGCACACAAAATCGACATTGAGAACCGTCAATCACACAAATCCATTTTAGGCCATATTTAGCACCATTTTAATTATCAAATTTCCATATAAGCTTACACCATTCACCCACAACTCATTTAGGCATCATATTAACAAAGTTATTGATGAGTGGCCTTTTACTCATCATTTTATACCCGAAAAACCCCACAAAAATGACCAAAAACACCCAAATGGACCAAATATTGTTACAAATATCCTTGGATTGTGTTTTATGCGTTTCAGGTACAAAAAGATTGAAAACGAGGCAAATATGGACAAAACCGAGCGTGATATGGAAAAGAGCCGAAAGCCGATGCCGGGAAGACATTATTTATTCGGATTAAATTCAAGCTCGGAAAATCCCAATTGGCCCTTGTATTATTTTCACTTGGCAAAATTGGCCCCTTGATTTATTTTACAAAATTGGCAGAATGGTCCCCACAGTTTCAGGATTTACACCTTTGGTCCTTGTGGTTAAATTCACTTTTATCCATACCATACCTATTATCCGGATCCAAATTAAATAACCCATAAACAATCAACACTACAACCGGATCCCATGTAAAACCCAACCCACTATTATAACCTTTACCCTTACAACCCACCAGCCCAACAAATAAACAAAGGCCCATCCTTTTTTCCCTTTAACCTAAAAAACGGGGTCAAACATTACACATGAGATAGCCAAACCCATCTTTAACCTCTATTCATCCTTCTTCTTAACAACACTTTCCCGCCATTAACCTTAATCACCCATCCAGTCCCTTTCACCCTCACCCCAGTCCAAAAAGAACCCACATGGGTTTGTTTTTCCCCCTCCACCTCATCAATCCGAGGACTAATTTTCATCCAACGGCTCAAGATTCAAGTTGTGGTGACCAAGAAAAATCAAGGGTCAAGAAATTAGCACAAGAAGCAACTGGGATTTATCACTCACAAGAAAAGCACAAGTCCAGAGAACCTTAGCTTATTCATTTTAGTATAAATAGAGTTGTGCCACAGTAGTTCGAACTAGGTTTTAATTTAGCTTAAATTTAGGTAATTTTCTTTTTAAGTTATTTATTTATTTATTTATTTATTTATTTTCATGTCTTTTTAATTTCAGCATTGTACTTTAAATTCAGTTAATGAAATTTTAATTTTTCTTGTTTTTATATCTTGGTCAACCTAAGTCAACCTTACTGTTTATGTGCTTATTTTTGCTTATTTCTGCTTCTTTTGCTTATTTGATCCATTTGGATGCCATTTGATGTAAATGTGCATGGTTTAAGTTTGCTTAACTTAGTTTTGCCCTTAGATGCCCTTAACAGCCCTTAATAGTTTGTGCAGTCCTAGTTTTTGCATTTTCTGTTTTGCAGCCTGTTTTGATGATTTTTAATTTGCTCATGAAAAGATGTTTTAAGCTGAAATTCAACATAGATGATCTCTCCTGGCTTATCTTTCCATTTCCATTTTTTTTAGAATTTTAGGAATTTTATTTAATTGCTTTTTAATGCCTTGAATAAGCCACTTTTGTCCTTTTCTGCCCTGCTCCCACACATCAGCAGACCCTTATGGTCTTGTGGCTTAATTTGTGCTTATTTGCTGCTCTCTTGTGGTTATTATAAGTATTCCTAGCTTATTGGTGACTTGTCTTTATGTTTTTCCATTTTTAGCTTTTGGTATTAGCTTGTAATAGCTTATTCAGCCCTGGCCTCTTTCATATAGCTTGTTTCTATTTTTGTTTAAACTGTCAGCCATTTTGGCTTATAATCTAGCTTATTTTTAAGTTTTCAGAAATAATTGTAGTTTTCAAAATTGCTTTTTATCTTTACCTTAATCAGTTTCCTAAAAGAAAACCAAAAAAAAAAAAAAATGTTTGCAAAAATGGGGTGTGATGAGATTCGAACCTAGGACCTCTAGGATAGCACAGCCTCAGACACACACTCCTTAACCAATGCACCAAGTTATGCTTGGTGTATAACTTTCATTATTTTATTTATATACTAGTTTTTTTCCCTTTAGCTTATTAATACTGAATAGCTTATTTTATAGCTTATTTGAATAGCTGTTCCAGATTTTATATTTTTCTTAACTCCTGTTTACATTATAGTATTCCAAGAAAAATTTTCAGAATTTTCTCTTTTCGTTTAGTACTTTTAATTATTTATTTTCTTTTAATTAGTTTTTAAATCGTATTTAATTATTTAAAAATCAAAAAAATATACGCGTAATTCTTTTTTTTCAAAATTTTCTTTTGTCATTTAGGACGTAGGAAAATTATTTTGGTACCCGTAGGTTCATTTTTCATAGATTGTTACGTTTATGCACGTTTTTTGTTTACCGTTCGCGTTTATTAATTTTCGTTTGATTAGATATTTAAAACCAAAGTGAACCCCCGTTATTTCAAGCATTTTAATACCAAACCGAAAACGATATCCTTAATTTCACGCCTCGTTGGGACCACGACCCGGGTATTCACTTATCCGGTTTATTACAACTTGATTGTTTTTGCGTTAATGGTTTCAAGTTGACTTTTCTTCATGAGAGGTTTGACTTGTGACCCGTTTGACCAAAATCAACAATCAGTTATGCAATCAAATCCAGGGAGTCAAACACCAATTTCAGTTCATGTAATCTAAATATTCAAGAACCGTTTTAATTAATTCATAAACAAGCCCTAATTCGTCTATTCCTTTTTAACCCAAACAACCACGTGATCAATATAACTTTTATTTCCAGAAATTACTCATCACAAACATATATATAAACACTTCATATAATTTATTCAAGATCAATAACAATAACCTACACACGAACACATAAAATAACAACACCAAAAATCGCAAAAAGCCCTAATTCTTAAGTAATAAATGTGCTAGGGTTTTTAGGGTTAATGAGTAGCAAGATACATAAATTAATACGCGTATTAACACATGTTACTAATTAGGTTTTTGGTTGATAAAATTCAGATTCATGATCATTATTGAGTGTCGATTTGGGAACAATAAAAACAAGAGAAGGATAGAAGATACCTTGCGATCGATGAGACAAAATAAAAGAACAAGAACCCTAGAACTCCAATGATCAAACACCTACGAATTTCCAGTAGCAAAACCTTCGAACCCCTTTTGTTCTTGAGAGAAAAATTAAGCAGGAACCTTGTGTTCTGTTCTTGTTTGTGTCGTACTAATGAGGAAGAAGAGGGAAAAAAAAGGTCGGCTTTTAGGGATAGAAAAGGGAGCGTGTTATATAGTATGGAAAGAATCAATTTGTGATTAAATTTCCTGATCCTTGATTTGGGCAATTATGGGCTTAATTCTTATCTCATTAAACTTGTATCATTCATGTATTATTGGGCTATATGGGGCGTCCAAGGCTTGATGGACTAGGAAGATTTTTGTGACTTGTAACAAATATTATTATTATGTATTACTTAGGTTAGTTTAAATTAATTGTATTTGCATTCATAGCATATAGTAATTATAATGTGTGAATGACATATGGTTAAATTTTTACACTTAGGTTAAAATGTATAATGTTCTTGTATTATTATTTGTATGATCGTATAAATTTAAAAAATTTTGAGGGGCAAAAAATGGGAATTTCAAATGAATGGAAATTTAGGGTTTTACAACTCTTCCCCTCTAAAAGAAAATTTTCGTCCTCGAAATTTGAGTAGACAGATCAGATGGTAACGTATCGACTCGCAGAAAGCACATGGATTATAAATACGCATAACTCTTCAGTTTCTCAAGTAGTATCGTCTTCAGTATAGTCCTTCCAAAGGATTCTCACAATCAGACAGATTTGCTTCTCATAACTCATTGTCTCATGTCTATCATCAAGAGTAGATCATAATGAACCAGATTCAGCGGATATGAACGTACATGTAGCAGACAAAAGGTGTACTTCTCTATAGTAACGCATGGAATACATGCGGACAGAAAACTTATTTGGTGATAAAATTAAATGGTAGAAAGCTCTACAATGAGTCTTAAGATTCTTAGCAGATGAACAAAGGTCAACAAAATGTATGTCCAGAATTCAAACGTATCCAGATGTCTAACGATGAAGGCAGAGTATTCGCACAGGCAGAATGAACCTAAGGTCTCACTAATCGCGGATAATCTTCATTAAATGTTAGAAATCTAAAGCTTCTCAGGCACTCCTCGAAATATCCTATGATCACAATAAGTGCACTTTATATGATGTAAGTATTATCACGTTGATCAGGCGTCATAATACTAGCATCATATAAATATGCCCTCATGATGGTCATACTCTATCTCGAGTTGTGAAAAAGAAACCTATCATCTTAAAGGTAATGGAAACCTAAGTATGTCTAGCAGAAGTGAAGTACGTCATCGATTGCATCAATTACTCCATCTTTCATAGGAATCAACTCAACCAGACATGAATGTTCACTTCAAGAATCCGTTCATTCAAAATACATGATCTCAAAACCTCCTCCAAGTCCGCGTAGTCTGTCTTTGTTTGTCCAATAGTTTGAGAGTGAAAAGGAATCTTAAACTTGAGTCTGATTCCTCAAGCCTTCTGTAGTCCATCCTAGAACTGAGAGATAGTAATGCGAATCTCTGACATGGTCATTGAATACCCTTCTACCAGCAAGTCTACTTCTGATCTCAATTCATCTTAGTACAACTAATATGAATAGGGAGGTGAAACTGCGTGTCTCAGTCAGGTCTTCTAACACAGCTCAAACTTCGTCATCTTGATTAGATTCTTCTTCTATGCTCGCCACCACTTTCGCCTTGCGAGAAATGTCTTCCAATCTTCAAGGTAACCACCACTGTTGTCAACTCCAGGTTTTGTGTTAAATAGTTCATCTCCTACGGTTTGGTTGTCTTGATGACCAAGCGGTAATCTTCACGTGCTGAATAAAGTATAATCGAGTCCCTCCTAAGTTTCTCTCCTCTTCTCACATGCTTCATCGATGGTAAAGCCAGTCGTGTACACCTTCCTCTACTCTTCTGTAAGTTTCTAACTCCGGCAACTGTCGTCGATCTTTACCCTTTGGTGGAAATCTCAGTCTTTGCAGGATCCATAGTAGTACTATCTGTTGCAACTTATGAACACCAATCAAAATTTACTCTTCCAGAACAGCGGGTCATCCTGACTTAACAAGAATTGATCTTCATGTTCCTCATTCGTCTCTGAACACACCACATTGTCATACTATAACAAATTTGTCCAAATACTCGTGAAAGACATGATTTCATTAGATCCACAAGAATAGTTGAGGTATTTGCTAATACAATTGACATCATTAAAATTCATAGTGATCACAATGAGTACGAAAGGCAGTTCAAGAATATCTTGCTTCTTACACGTAACAGATGATAATCGAACCTTAAGCAATCTCCATGGAAACTTCACATCCTACGGTTGATCAGATAACTCCTCAATTCGGGGTAATGAATAACGGTTTCGCCAGTCGGAATTTATGGTAAAAGAATTAATAAAATGATAGTTTGAGTCGCCAAAAGTAAGACGTATAGCATGACAGTCGTCAGCATTTTCATGCTCAGTTAACAAATCTATACCAGAATAATATCGAAATTATATATTTCCAAAGGAAAACACTCAGCAGAATAAATCTTATGATCAGAATGGAATGGTCAAATTCCTATACTTGTGGTTAATAACCACCAGGTTTCTCATAAGAAATAGAAATGGTTTATGTGAAATCTAAAAGTGTTAGAGGAAACTTAATATGCTCAGCATAAGCAAAAGAATTCACAGAATGTGTCAAACACATTATCGTTGTAAGAATTCTCAGAATGGTCGGAAAGGCATCAAACTGATTATCAAACGAATCGGAGATGAAAGTCGGAATTAGAAAGTGAAACTTAAATGGTGCAAGGTATATCAATGTAGTTCTCAAGGCATTCTGAACTTACTTGGTTACTAAAGTTAGGTTGTGCATAAATTCTAATTTCTGAAAGAACGATCTTATAAGGTTTAACTAGAAGTAGAGGCACGATTTAGAGTGATGCGGAAGCAATACTACTCAGGCAAAAGTCCTGGTCTACCCAATCCTCACCGGTCATAATTTAAGCTTCTACAGGGAGATCCTAAAGCAAGTTCTCAAAGGTTGTCTTATAAGCTCTTACAGTGGAAACCTAAGGTTCCAAACTTCACAGGTCAAGGTTTTATATACTACAAGTCGCAGCCTGGGCTTTGATACCATAATTGTAACACCCCAACCCGACAAGGGTAGAAGTATCACATTATGGTGGCATATCAGAATATACATAATAAAATGCAAGCGAAAGTCTAATCATAAATACCAAAATGTAAGTCAACACGACTTAAAAGAAATACATAAGATCCATGATCCAAAATGAAAGAAACATAAACCAAGTCTAAATAACGTAAACATAATCCAAAACTAGGAAGTCTAGGGTAAGTCTGCACTCAGCTCCTACTCTCATCCCAAAAGATAGCCCCAACTCCTAGCTTAATAACCTACCGTGGAAGAAAGAAATACGGCTGAGCTTAAAAAGCCCAATGAACAGATATATATAACAAGTATTGAAACTGAAAATGAGAAATACAGAATATAGTGCATTGGAATAACAGAAGGTATATCAAAATGTATCAAAGGTGTAAAGGTTGTTAGAAATCTACCACGAGCCCAGAAACATATCATATCATAACATACAAGTGTTACCATTATGGTGGCATATCAGAACATACATAATAAAATGCAAGCGGAAGTCTAATCATAAATACCAAAATGTAAGTCAACACGACTTAAAAGAAATACATAAGATCCATGATCCAAAATGAAAGAAACATAAACTAAGTCTAAATAATGTAAACATAATCCAAAACTAGGAAGTCTAGGGTAAGTCTGCACTCAACTCCTACTCTCATCCCAAAAGATAGCCCCAGCTCCTAGCTTAATAACCTGCCGCGGAAGAAAGAAATGCGGCTGAGCTTAAAAAGCCCAGTGAACAGATATATATATATATAACAACTATATATATATATATATATACATATATATATATATATAGCCCAGTATAGATATATATATATATAACAACTATTGAAACTAAAAATGAGAAATACAGAATCTAGTGCATTGGAATAACAGAAGGTATATCAAAATGTATCAAAGGTGTAAAGGTTGTCAAAAATCTACCACGAGCCCAAAAACATATCATATCATAACATCATAATCATAATCTTTATAAGTAACCATAAGTAACATAATGGAGTGATCAGCTCCCAGAATTGTGAAAGGCGTGTATTGCACACAACACCAGTCACCAGAAATATATCATAATAACCTAACAGATCAGAACTAGGATGCATCCATACGCCCCTGCAGAAATCATAATCATCGTGGCCATACATATTACATAACAAAAGGGACGGGGTGGAACATCACTCGACCACCCTAGAGTCATGCCATTGGTGCATCAATGACATGGTCATGGAACCCCCATGACTAGTGATAGCTCGGGTATCAAACTGAAGGGTCAAACAGAATGTCATAGTAATGACATAGAATCTAAGGTCATCAGAAATATCATAATCATAGATGCATATCAAAGGGTACATAGCAAAGGTTCATATCAAAGGGTGCATAGCAAAGGTTCATATCAAAGGGTGCATAGCAAAGGTTCATATCAAAGGGTACATAGAAAAGGTTCATAATCAGGGTTAATAAATCAGAAGATGTGAAAGGATCATGAGAAACCTTATAAGAAAGGTCAGAATATCTGTACCTTATGCAAGCAACCAAAATAAGAAAGGATACCGAAATAGGGAAATCACTCCTTCTTCACCGAACCTATACAATTTAATGATCACATGTTGCTTATAAGTTCGTTTTAATCAGATTTTATAATTTAGGTTGTGATATACTCAAACAACAATCTCGTGTGGTTCTTGTGTGATTCAGCCGATTCAAAGAGAGGAGTTAGAGAGAGAATGGAACCTTTAGAGAGAGAAAGTGAAGATGTTAGATTAGATGAAATGAAAGGTCCAACCCTCTCCCAAGGTGGAGAAGGGTATTTATACTTACAAACATATGTGCCCCGAGTGGGCTGTAGAGTGAGCTGACAGTGGGTAAAGACCCGACCCACTCTACAAATACTAATTGTAACTAAGCTAATAATAATAATACTAATAATCCTACGAGCTTGTTAATGCCAACAGATACTCGGGGTGACCGAGTCTTCACATGAATATTTATATTCCTAACAATCTCCCCCTAAGGGAGGTCACCCCGGAAATAATATTTTGAATTCTAGCATTCTAAGTGTGTTTGACTTCTTAGCTCGTAGTTCTTGATTCTTCAAAGTCATTGATCTTTGTGTGTTCAGCAGCGAACTTTTTATGACCGTTCTTCTGTCTTGGATGATCTTTGGTGATTCTTTGATTTCATCATCCAATGTATGTCTCCAAGTCATCTTTTTTGCAGTATTTCTCCATGTGATGTGTTACTCTTTGAACCGACATGCTCACACTTTTCTGGATCATGATTTTCAGTATCAGAGTTACGAAAGCATTGTTGAGGGCCTTTCAATTATCATGACTTCTTTGAATACGATGATGGTGTAGTGTGAGCATGTGGTAATGGATTGGCATCTTTTCTGCAATCAGCTACAACCGCCAGGAATTCCTGCATACGACAGTTAGCAATAAAACGTCCGGTACTTACAGGTTCGGACTTCGAGATTATTAACAGCGTAGTGTGAAAACTCTCTCTAATCCTTACCAAGACCGTTCCTAAATCGAAAACCCACAGAGGGCTTACTAGATCTACCGTAGTAAATCAATGATTATGTGAGTCGCTGGAGTTCACTCCATGACTGTAGACCGTTTGAAACCGCCGCGACCACTAAGCGTAATCCACAAGGAATTACCGAAGTGACCTGCTTTCAGGGCTGTTTGATGTTGACCCTGGCAGGAATTTCCATTCAATCACTGAGAATTACATTTGTAAATTCCCTCATAAATATTCTGGCAGATTGCTAATATCTGCGTAGGACTCATAAGTTTACAACTGGTGTCCTTAATGTTGAACAACCAGTGTAGAAGTAACACGTGTTCCTATGAGATCTTATGACGCATCTCGTGGCTCTAGACTCGATAAGTGCAATTTTGGTAGTCGGAGACTGGAGCGGTGTCTCCTGTTTCAATATCAACATAACTCATAATGAGCGGTCGATAGATTATGCAGGGTTCCCCGTGAGAATAAAACAAGTCCTTTTAAGAGAACTTGAGTGGCTTAGAAGGTTTGGTGCAGTGCGTCATCGGGTCCATGACGTCTTGTCATCAATACCGGCATCACCTTAGTAACAACCAGTAGCATATCAATTGAACCCGGTTTCTGCCCTAAGGTTGAATAATTGGAGGGCTATTTCTTTTCACCCTTTCTCATTTCATTTCTTTTTAATTCTTCAACCCCTTCTTTCTCCTTTCTCATATTACTCCTTTTTTCATGATCATACTTAAGGACTTTCTAATACTAACTATTTGGTATTGTCCTTGGGTAGATCCCTCCGGCTCTGGCGGATCATAGGACGGTTTTCCTAACCTTAGCCACCTTATAACACCATGACTATCCTATGTTGCCATAAACCAAAATCCTTGAAAAATCTCTCAAATTGTTCATGATTATGAAACACATTTTGCTAACACTTTGAGAGTTTTATATTTTTTAAAGGCTCCCCCTTAACATGTGCTCATATGTTTTAATTTTAAAATATGCAGATGTTGGGTAGAGATTGCACTTTTTAAATTGATCCACTTTCAGTGAGCATGACTGATTCGAGACACGCTTACATCACTAGTTAGACTAGCTTGAAATTATTACCCGGCCTGGTCACATCCACAGAAAGTTTCTCGAAATGGTACACTCTACTCAGACATATCCTCTTCGAGACACGCTTACATCATTGGTTAGACCAGCTTGAAATTATTACCCGGCCAGGATATGTCCTTTCGATTAATGACAGTTTGTGTTTCGTCAATTCATTGGTAAAGTCTGAGTCACATGAGATGTCGCATCCTTTTTGCTGTAGTGCCATTTGCTCCCCTTCAATATGTGCATCGATATACGAAAGAGTTTAGCACATATGGGAGAGCTTACATTTAAGTCCAAATAATCACATTTTCATTAGAATTTCATATTTAAATCACATTCTCTCCCCCGATCAAAAATTTCAAACCATTTGAGATTTGTGATCCCAATTGATTTAAATATGTTTAGAAAATTTGGGAGAAAATGTGGTCAGGTTTTAATGTATTTTGATTATGGAGCATACTATGCTCCCCCTTAAACCACGAGAGAGTGTCACTGCTGATGTTGCACAATGCTTAAAAAGGTGTCAGAAATTTGAACAAATACTCTCCCCCTCAATTAATGACCCATTTTCTATTTAAAGAGCTGTGGTCATTCAATTGAGCGTCAAGTATTTGTGAAAATTTAAGTCCAGTTACCACCTTATGAAACACCAAAACTCTCCTGAAGAATCCTAGAAGATAAAGAGTTTGTGGTGTAAAGAAGACTTCTCTTCTTATACAGGAAATGATGCACTGAATCGTACATCGGATCGAAGAAACATGGATATAAAGTAATCCATGCCCAGGTGAACATCACCCAGTTAGAGGAACAACTGTCTTTTTGGCGACATGCTTTCCCCATAGTAAAGCACGGGTTGCAGTCTGAAGTAATTGCAAGCCGATTAGACATGTTTTAACCAGTTAATATAAATTCTGCTCGAGCTTCATTTAAAGTCCTGTGTCATTATTGAATGACATTTCTAGGACCGTAAATGTTATCGATAAACAGAAGACATGCCTAGTGGAACTGTTTTTGGTATTTTTTGATTTTTTGATTTTTAGGGTTTTTATAGGTTTTATATTTTTCTATTTTCTTTTTGATTTAAGATATATACAAGTATATACAAGGATATGTGAAGAAAATCCTTTACTCCTCGTTTTCTTCTTAAAGACCCTTGAGTGTTTCTGGAGTCAAACTCTTCATGCCAAGTCGTGGGAGAATAAATTGAAACCTTTCTCTCGGAAGTGCCTTAGTGAAGATATTTGCCAACTGAAACTCTATCCTCACGAAGTAGAGTTCAACAATCTCTTTTTCAACCCGTTCCCTTATGAAGTGATGTCTGATATCGATGTGCTTTGACCAGGAGTGTTGGACATTGTTACAACAAAGAGCGATAGCACTTTTGTTGTCACAATACAGAGGAATCTTGTTGTATGCAAGACCATAGTCCGATAGTTGTGATCTCATCCATAGGATTTGAGCACAGCACGCAGACATGGCAATGTACTCGGCCTCTGTGGAAGATATAGAAGTGCTCATTTGCTTTTTAGAAGACCAACTAACTAACTTTTCCCCCAAAAACTGAGCTCCTCCTGAAGTACTTCGATGAGTATCTTAACACCCTGCATGGTCAGCATCTGCATAAGCCGTGAGTTCCATTGCCGTGTCCTTAGGATACCAGAGACCCATATGAACAGTGCCTTGAAGATATCTGAAAACCCTTTTCACTGCCTCCAGATGCTTTTTGGTGGGCTTGGATTGGTACCGAGCGCACATACATACTGCGAACAGGAGATCTGGTCTACTAGCAGTGAGATACATCAAGGATCCAATCATACTTCTATACTTCTTTTGATCAACCGGGATCCCAGAGAGGTCTTCATCTAGCTTTGATCTTTCAACCATGGGAGTGTCAACAGAATCACTTGAATCGAATCCAAACTTCTTCAAAATTTCGTTTGCATATTTGGATTGATTAATGAAGATGCCTCCAGGACTTTGAGAGACTTGCAAGCCTAAGAAAAACGACATTTGTTCCATCATCGACAACTGGAACTTAGAACTCATCTCCTTTGAAAACCGATCACATTCACTAGGATCAGAAGAGGCAAAAATAATGTCATCTACATATATCTGAACATGAAGTAGATATTTGCCCACCTTCCTGGTGAATAGCGTGGGATCAACAACACCCTTAGAGAATCCGTTTTTTGCAAGAAGGAACTTGGAAAATATGTCATACCACACCCTAGGTGCCTGCTTCAAGCCATAGAGGGCATTCTTCAGGCGATAGACATGAGTAGGATGATCAGTGTCCAGAAATCCTTCTGGTTGACTTACATAGACTTCCTCCTTTAAGTTACCATTCAAGAAAGTTGTCTTAACATCCATCTGGTAGACTATCATATTCTGACTAGTCGCATTTGCGAGAAAGATTCTAATGGCTTCAAATCGTGCAACCGGAGCAAATGATTCTTCAAAGTCTATGCCCTCTTCTTGTCGATACCCTTTTGCAACTAGCCGTGCCTTGTTCTTCAGAACATCACCATGCTCATCGAGTTTCACCTTGAAGATCCACTTTAGAGCAATGATCATTGCACACTCTGGAGGAGGCACTAATTCCCATACTTCAAGTCGATCAAATTCATGAATTTCATCTTGCATAGCGTTGAACCAGCAATCTTTGGACATTGCCTCTTTGACATCTTTTGGCTCGACTTTGGATAGTACGGAATTGAAGAAACACCACAGTGCATCGGTGGCAAGTTGTTTTCGTGTAGATACCGGACGCGAAGGATTACCAATGATGTTGTCAATCAGTTGAAGATTCAGGAGCAAATATGTTTTCAAATGAAACATCATCAACAGGAGCAAAAGGATTCACTTCAAAAGAATTTTCTTCTGCAGAACCTTGCTGTACCGAAGAAGATTGAATATTTGATGATGAGGGCGATTGACTGGCAGAAGGAGCATCTTGACTGAGTGAGACAGATATAGATGGACCTTCTGGGTTTTTTGGAATTTGAGCATTAGCAACAGGAAGTACAGGTGGAATTTCCATTGTAGGATTAACCGTTGGTGGCTCAAAGTATTCGTCAAACATCGGATCAAATAACTTCTTCAATTCTTCACTGGTGGGAGGTACATAAGGAGCTACAGGCGTGGAATTCTGTACAAGACCAAAACTGATTGGTCCAGGTGTCAAAAGTTTAGGGGCGGGTCGAGAACTAGTTTGTCCAGGAGCCGATTGCTTAGTCAGCTCATCGAACGTAACGTGAATAGTTTCCATGATTTTTCGGGTTCTTTTGTTGTAGATTCTGTATCTTTTGCGATCTGGTACGTACCCAACGAAGAATCCTATGTCTGCTTTAGCTTTCAACTTTCCCACATCTTGAATGTCATTTTTCAGATAGCACAGTGCACCAAACACATGAAGAAAAGAAAGATCTGGCTTCTTGCCATGAATCAGCTCATTGGGTGTCTTGTTGTGAATAGTATGAATCAAGGATCGGTTTTGGGTGTAACATGCTGTTGCAATTGCTTCTGCCCAAAGAAACATCGGTGCTTTGGAAAATGTTTGCATGGTTCTTGCAGCTTCTACCAGAGTACGGTTCCTTTATTCAACCACACCGTTCTGCTGAGGAGTGCGTGGAACACTTTTCTGGTGTGTTATGCCAATACTTTCATAGAAATGACTGAGTTGTTGGTTAACAAGCTCAGTTCCATTTTCTGTACGGATGATTCTGACAGTTTTGTTGAGCCTCACTTGCAGCTGTTTGATTAGTTTGATGATAACCTCTGGAGTTTCATCCTTGGTTCTCAAAAACTTCACCCACGTAAACCGAGAGTAGTCATCGACTACCACAAGAATGTATTTCTTCCCGTTTATACTTTGCACTCTCATTGGACCGCACAGATCAATGTGAAGGGTGTGAAGAACTTCCAAGGTGGTGTTGACAGTTTTGGGTTTGTGGTTTGTTTCTTGCTTTTGCCCAGTTGACAGGCGGAACAAAGATGATCTTTCTCAAATTTTAATCTGGGCATGCCTCGTACAAGATCCTTGCGAGAAAGGTCATTTATGATACCGAAGTTTAAGTGATTTAAACGATGGTGCCAAAGCCAAGATTTAGTCTTTGAAGCTTTTGAAAGCAAGAAAATAGGAGAAGACTTCATCATTTCTTCAATTGAGATGGTGTATAGATTGGTTCCACGACTGCCTTTATGAAGATCTAAACCATCTAATTCTCTGACGAAACAAGTGTGTTTTTTGAAAGCAACTTCAAGATCGGAATCACAAAATTGTCACACAGAAAACAAGTTATGCCCTAGTCCTTCCACATAATATACCCGTGAGATTACACTGTCGCCGAACACATAATCTCCATAACCCATAATTGCTCCAAAGTGGTCGTTCCCGAATCTAACTGTCCCGATAAACTTTTTCACGAAATTCTTGAGCCGTGAGCGATCCCCAGTCATAGTTTTGAGCAGCCTGAGTCCAAATACCAAAGGACAATTTGTACGACCTGCATTTGAAAACAGACAACGATGGATAACTGAAAAATGTGGATCCCCACGTACAGCTGGGGTCCGTTTGGTTAGCACACACAAATTCTGGAACTACAGGTTTCACAGATGCAACTGTATTTATAGTGGAAATTACACTAGAAGAAGCAATTGACCTAGTAGTAGGGCATTGTGTCACTAAAGGCAACATTCGACCAGTTGGTTTCCATTCCTTAACCTTCACTACTTTATGGTTATTCAATTTAGTTAAGGGGCACTGATCTCCTAAAGTGAGCTTCCTTCCAGTGGGTCTCCATTGATACCCAACATTTGCAAATGTTTTTCCTGTTGCCTTCCAAACTTTCTTACTTGTTTCAGTTTTCCTAACATTCTTAACATGGGGTTGTACAGGAGACATCAAAAATGACACAACACAATCATCATGATTAGAAGAAATTAAACATTCGTTACATGTTTTACAGACAACATTAGAATTCGAATTAATTACAGTACTTTTGATACTAGAATCAACACGATTCATTCTACTCATTGCAAACTTATTGTTCCTAAGTTGGGCTTCTACTTTCTTCTCGTGACCACTCTTAGCTGGCGCAGTCCTATCTTTCCTTGCATTGCCTCTAGGCTTTGACCCGCTAGCTTTGGTGTCACATTTTACTCTTGTAGAAGTAATGATGGGAACATTAGTTTGTTTTACTGTCATTTGCTTTCCTGACTTTGATGTGCTGGGTTCTGATGTTCTCAGTGGTAGATCAAAGGTTACGTGCTTGTTTTTAGTCGTAGATGATGATGCAACAAATCTATCTCTTTTGTTATCAATCTTAGGGTCAGTACCAATGACGTATTCTAAAAATTCCTGAGACCTTTTAGTGAGGAAGCAGGCATCCACAACTTCTTTATCAAGTTGTTTTTCTATCCTATCCTCTTCTACAATCTCACGAAGTATATCCAGGCTATCCTTAAGGTGATTGAGATAAATTTGATGGGCAGACCTATTGTTCCTAAGGGGAATTGGAATAGGCACAACATCAACATCATACTTTCTAACAACAGAAACCTTTGGAGCAACATTATCACAAGTGCCAATTGGCATTTTCCCTTTCGCCTGAGTCTTAAGATTCTCAATTTCATTTAGGGGAAGTTATCTTTTCATTATGACTGTTTTGTGTGACTTTAATTGAGTCATATAACTCTTTGTAATGCTGTTTGATTTTTGAATTTTCAGCTCGAAAACACTCATTTTCATAGTGTAACTTATTGATAGTGTCCTGATAGTGAAAATTCTGAGAATCCAAAGACGATGGTTTATTGGTGCCAATTGCTTCACTCTTATTTGACTTTAATTGGGCAATTTGAGCCCTCAATTGTCGAATCGTGTTAGTGTGAGCTTGAATTTTTTCATCACGTTTACTCAATTCAAAATATGTATTAAATTCAGGAGCATCCAGATATGTCTTGGCATTTGATATTTTACATTTTACTTCTAAGTGTTGATATTTTAATTGTAAATTAAGATGATCAACTTCTAGTTTT
Source organism: Artemisia tridentata subsp. tridentata (assembly GCA_021014915.2). Lineage (NCBI taxonomy): Eukaryota > Viridiplantae > Streptophyta > Magnoliopsida > Asterales > Asteraceae > Artemisia > Artemisia tridentata. The sequence goes on from CP139508.1 coordinate 292,581,290, forward strand.
GAAAAGCGCTTGACCATGTTATCATGGTCATCATTTTGAATTTTCTCTTGCAGTTTCAAATTCTCCCCCTCAAGGTCAACAACACGATTCTGGGTAACATTCAATGCAATAGAATACTCATGAAATTGACAGGTAGTTAAAGCAGAATCAGTGGCAGTATAAAATATATCCTGTGCAATACATCTAGCAATCAAATTCTCATTGGTGATGAGAATGTTCTTTCTCTCGATCTCACAGCTCTTAAGTTCTATCGCATTTTGAGCTACCTCATTTTCCATATCTTTAAACACTACTTTCGTTTCATTTACTTCAGTTTCAAGGGTGTTTTGCATTCCTTCAAACTGTTCCTTGAGTAATTTAAAGAATGGAATGACCTCAGTTAAGTAACACCTTTTTGTCTGTTCAAAACCCCTTTCCCCCTCAGTAATTCCGGTTGGTGTAATTCTCTTCTTACATGTTTTATCAAAATCAGCAAATAGTTGACAAAGTACATATATGCTAATTAAGGTTTTACATTTAGTAGGAAGAGTCAAAGGAACCAAATGCCTAGGTGTATTGGGAGGATACACCTTCGCAGCTGCAATTTTCCTAAGGGATGGAGTTTTGGCTTCAAGCTCATCGACCTTTCTCTTTTCCATATCTAAAGACCAAAATATTTGTTCAGGCATTAACTTCTTTTGAGGTGCAAACACAGTCAATCGATTCTCCTCATAATAATCATGGGGTTTGACTATTATTCGATTGGCTATGCATTTGGGATCCTTCATTTTCTCATTCATTCTTTCTCTATTTCTCACATCTATCTCATTACTCTCTTCTAAAGATGAAACATCAGGTGGGGCATGACTAGGCATAATCATCACATTGGCATCATATAAGGTAGGTTGGGCTACTTTAGCTTTCCTAAGGAAAGCTAATTTAGGTTCACCTACATTACTATCACTATGCTTATCACATAACTTTTTGTGCTTTTGAAGCATTTGAACCGTTTGTCTAGATTGGTCTTGCGTGTACAACTTATTTTCAAGCTTATTCTTTAAGGTTTTAAGTCTTGAGAAATCATTTAAGAGTTGTGTTTCTTTTTCCTTGAAATCTTGTTTTAGTGTATTTACGTGCTCTAGGGCCTCCTGTTTTTGTTTAACAGTCTGATCCAGCTATTTTTGCAAAGAATTCAACTCTTGTTTTAATGTTTCCTCCGTTAAATTACGCTCAGTTATAAGTGTACAAATTTGACTATCCATTTTCTGCTCATGTTCAGTTAGTTCAAATTTAGCACGTTGTTCATAAATTGCCACCTGATCTTTATATATGTTTAGTCTAGTGGTCAAGGTGTCATCAGGGACAAACTCAGTGTTTTCATGCCACTCACAAGCATTATCTACCACACAGGCATTATCTACAACACAAGCAATATTTTCAACAAAAGATGCACCACCTTGTACATCAGACACGTTGTTGTGATTCACATATTGTTCATATGGAATAATATTACTATTTCCCATCTCAACAATATCTGAATCAACCCCATCTATCTGTTGTACTTCGTTGGGAATCTTTTGTTTATCAACCACGTTATATGTGTCGTAAAGCTTTAGTACCTCAGAAATCACAGTTGCATTGGAGGAACCAGCTTGTTGAGGTGATGAGACAACAGAGGACAAATTAGCCATGAAGATTGTTTGAGCTGTTGGTTCATCATCCACATCAGAGTCAAAAGCATCACAATCATCAGCTTTGAAGATGTTGGGATCATTAAGCGCAAGATCCTGAACTGGCTGCTCATCCACATCGGCATCAAAAGTATTTCCCCCATCGCCAGCAAGAAACAACATTTCTTCTTCGTCCAACACAGCTCCATTCTCTTGAGCCTGCATCAACAACATCTTGTCCTTGAAATAGTCAGAGTTCTGAGGATGTTTTGGTTGATTGCAGTTTCTGGCAATGTGTCCAAGTCCACCACAGTTATAACACTTGGGCTGCTTCCCCTGCCCCTGATTTGCATTCCCTACCATGATCTGCACATTACCTCGACCCATGTTCCTTTGATTCAAGTTTTACCACCCCTGAACATTCTGAACCACAATTCTTCCATCCTCCACCATTGCCAGATTGTGTGGGTTTGATGAGGTTCTGAGTTGATTGTTAGTTTGGGGAAGTGTTGCTTTGAATTGTTGTACCAGTAAGGAAACTTGATTGGTGAGGTTATCGATCATTTTGTCGGTGTGGGAATAACCTGAATCCAGTTGTGGACTCATAGTAGATGGTGGTGAATAGGGATGATGATAAGCTTGATCAGATGATGATTGGTTGATTGACTGAACATTTGCAACAAATTTCAGTGGATCATTTGGTGCAGTTGGATTAAGTTTTTCTCTCAATAGACGATCATAAGCAGCATGTTTCTCATGTTGTTGCAGGTAAGCATACAGCTGTTCATAGTTTGTGTCTCTCTATCCCTTGTTGAGTTTCACAGCAGTAACAAATCTGTCCCATTCTGGTGTCATATTGTTCACAAACTTTGAGTTAAGTTGGATGTTTGGCATAGTCATCCTGATGATTCTCATATCGTTCACCAACTTGTGGAATCTCACATAGTAGTCTGTGATGTTCTCACCCGGGTTCATCTTAAAATGCTCAAACTCATCATATAGTTGTGACTCACGATCTTCCTTTGTGAGTTTTGATCCTGCCAGTAGCATTTTTACATTGTCCCACACTGCTTTTGCTTCAGTGTTGAAGTTGATGAGTTTGTAAACATCTTTGGGCAGACCTTGAATGACAATGTTTGATGCTCTAATATCTGCATCATACCTCTTCTTTTCTTCCTCATTAAGATCATTGTAAGTTCGAGGCCTGTCGATTCCCAAAGTGACAGTTCCGTCTTCACTAGTGGTAACAGCGTCTCTGGTGGTGCCCATCTGAAATGGTCCTTCATCAATGGATTTAAGAATGTTAAATCCATTTTCTTTGCCCAAGCAGTAATGCCTTATTCGTTGTGCCCACGACTCATAGTCCGTCCTATCAAGCATAGGAGGACGGGTATCTAACCCTGCAGCTTGTATATCATCAGAAGCAGTACTTGGTATGCTGGCCATAATGTATACGGGATTTTACAATTCTTGTGATTTAAACCGAGAAATTGACTCTTTCATGGGATTTTCTAAAATCACCAAGAGAAACCGTAAAACTAACAAGAATGACCAAGAGTAGATTGCGATACTGATTTTCAAAATTCAAGTCTCAGAAAACCAAATCTCAATTGATCAAATCGCAATAAGTCAAGTCACAGATTGTCAAATCGCAACAATTCAAATCACAAAATAACCAAATCGCAATATGTCAAATCGCAAGTGTTAACTCGCAACGTCAAATCGCAAACAGGTCAAATCGCAATATGTCAAATCGCAACAAGTTAAATTGTAGCTTGTCAAATCGCAATTAATCAAATAGCAATTTAGTCAAGTGTAAGTCAAATCGCAATGACTCAAATCGCAAGTCACAGTCTCAAATCGCAACTGAGTATGCTCAAATCGCAATAAGCAAATCGCAACCTGACTGCCCAACTCGTAACTATCAAATCGCAACCAGAATACCCAAATCGCAACTGACAACTCGCAACCGAAACTGCCCAAATCGCAACAACCAAATCGCAACGCTACCGGACAAAACAGTCGCTATCTGATCAAATCGCAATGCACAAACCGACAGAGCAGTCACTATCCTTGCGTTTTGTCTTCTTTTCCCTTTAAAGTAAAACGCCAAATCGCAGATTTCAATCTGCCAAATCGCAACCCTGCCTTTCCCAAACAAACACAAATCGCAACCAAGAATGTTTTACCGAAGGTCAAATCGCAGTCAAGAACAAAACCCAAAATACCACTCGAATTCACTCTAGCACACAATACACAAATGATACAAGCTATCCAACCACTAAACTAAGCTTATATAACAATCCTAATCAAGAAAGTACAAGCTTTTCACAAATCTAACCACAAACAAAGCCGAACCAAATAATTTTCTTAATATGCTATTCGAACCAAAAAAAACACAAAAACCAACCTATAATCCGTGAGTATACTATGAAACGAACCTAACCATGGCTCTTGATACCAATTGTGATATACTCAAACAACAATCTCGTGTGGTTCTTATGTGATTCAGCCGATTCAAGGAGAGGAGTTAGAGAGAGAATGGAACCTTTAGAGAGAGAAAGTGAAGATGTTAGATTAGATGAAATGAAAGGTCCAACCCTCTCCCTAGGTGGAGAGGGGTATTTATTCTTACAAACATATGTGCCCCGAGTGGGCTGTAGAGTGAGCTGACAGTGGGTAAAGACCCGACCCACTCCACAAATACTAATTGTAACTAAGCTAATAATAATAATACTAATAATCCTACGAGCTTGTTAATGCCAACAGATACTCGGGGTGACCGAGTCTTCACATGAATATTTATATTCCTAACATAGGTTTCTTTCTATTTTTAGAAACTTTCTATTTTTAGTAACCTTCCAGATTAAGTAACTTTCCATAATTAGTAACTTTCCATTTTTAGTAACTTTCCATATTTAGCAAGTTTCCATATTTAGTAACTTTCTATAATTATTAACTTTTAACACGACTTCCCAATTTAGTTAAATTCGGCTTTTGGGTTCGGGATTAGCAATTAGGTTAAACATACTCACGCACAAGTCAACACAATATTAACAAGTCACACCCGAAATAGAAACAAGTATTTGGGCACCAAATATCAAAAGAACACCTTTAATACTTAGGCAATACATATGTACACATTAACTGATTTTATCACAAAATTAAGCCCACTAAATGAATTTTAAAAACATAACAGAAGCCCAAACTAAAAATCAAAAAAATTCTCACAGAAGTCCATATATCTTAGGAGTCTACTAGAATTTTTACATATTTTATTATCAAGTTTACACCCCTTTTTAAAATCGTCGAAATTAACATGTTCAGATTCGTATCTACAGATACACTTCAAAAGTATGCACTTAAAAACCTAACCATATTACTTCAGAAAATTCTACAAAAATTCCAGGAGGTATTCCACATATGAGATATTATTAATGTAAATTTTTGGCCTCTAATTTGCTATGGTTTGGAAATGAAAAATCATGGAACCCGAATGAAATACAATTCATCTAACATAGTTTGACATATCAACACATTAAATTCTGAAAAACAACCAAATCAAACTAAAATTCGTTCAAACCAATTGGAATACTTTACCAAGACCCTAAACTAGGTTTAAATGCAAAATTTCAGTATTAGAAACTTCAGAAGCTCACTTTATCAAGCACACAAAATCGACATTCAGAACAGTCAATCACACAAATCCATTTTAGGCCATATTTAGCACCATTTTAATTATCAAATTTGCATATAAGCTTACACCATTCACCCACAACTCATTTAGGCATCATATTAACATAGTTATGCAATCAAATCCAAGGAGTCAAACACCAATTTCAGTTCATGTAATCTAAATATTCAAGATCCGTTTTAGTTAATTCATAAACAAGCCCTAATTCGTCTATTCCTTTTTAACCCAAACAACCACGTGATCAATATAACTTTTATTTCCAGAAATTACTCATCACAAACATATATATAAACACTTCATATAATTTATTCAAGATCAATAACAATAACCTACACACGAACACATAAAATAACAACACCAAAAATCACAAAAAGCCCTAATTCTTAAGTAATAAATGTGCTAGTGGTTTTAGGGTTAATGAGTAGCAATATACACAAATTAATACGCGTATTAACACATGTTACTAATTAGGTTTTTGGTTGATAAAATTCAGATTCTTGATCATTATTGAGAGTCGATTTGGGAACAAGAAAAACAAGAGAAGGATAGAAGATACCTTGTGATCGACGAGACAAAATAAAAGAACAAGAACCCTAGAACTCCAATGATCAAACACCTATGAATTTCCAGTAGCAAAACCTTCAAACCCCTTTTGTTCTTGAGAGAAAAATTAAGCAGGAACCTTGTGTTTTGTTCTTGTTTGTGTCGTACTAATGAGGAAGAAGAGGGAAAAAAAAGGCCGGCTTGTAGGGATAGAAAAGGGAGCGTGTTATATATTTTGGAAAGAATCAATTTGTGATTAAATTTCCTGATCCTTGATTTGGGCAATTGTGGGCTTAATTCTTATCTCGTTAAACTTGTATCATTCATGTATTATTGGGCTATATGGGGCGTCCAAGGCTTGATGGACTAGGAAGATTTTTGTGACTTGTAACAAATATTATTATTATGTATTACTTAGGTTAGTTTAAATTAATTGTATTTACATTCATAACATATAGTAATTATAATGTGTGAATGACATATGGTTAAATTTTTACACTTAGGTTAAAATGTATAATGTTCTTGTATTATTATTTGTATGCTCGTATAAATTTTAAAAATTTTGAGGGGCAAAAAATGGGAATTTCAAATGAATGAAAATTTAGGGTTTTACAGTACATAAATTTATTGCATACTCACTAATGACTTATAAAAGTATATCACACTCGAAAGGAAAGAGCAAAAAGCTTCAAACTGTAAATTGACAAAACTAAACTCACCGAGGAGGTCGTTCTTGCTCAATTTTCGGAGCAGTTCTTGTAGCTGAAGCAGTATGAACTCTAATCACATGTCCTACCATTGTAACCTGAAGTGCTTCTTGTTCATAAGCTTTTCTTTCCATTTCTAACGGGCTGTTTGGCTAAAGTTTATCCTTATAAGAGTATGAAACTATATAACCCACTAAACGTCAGATTGAGTGAACACCTTCAGAATGGTTAATAGCTTTTGAAACCTACAACAAAACAATTATAACTTAGACACCGATTGAGTAACTTATCAGTTAATTCAACGGGTATTCAAATCACACATTCATGTACCTGTAACTGCCGGTGCCCGTACATGTTTCTGTTTGTGTATAAATCACATACATGTAACTAAGTTAATAAGTTGTTGCACGCAAACACCATATTTAGCCGTGATAATATAGCGATTCGGATTAGTCCGTGTCCTTGTTCGTCACCATGTTTGCTCCTAATATCTCCTCTTCCTCTAGATTTATCAGCGTCTTTGTTATCTTCGAGCGTAACCCCGACTGCCCGAACGGCAAACACGGCTGGAAGAAAAAAATACACCGAAGAACACACAAACAATTAAACTCACAATATTAGTTCATTTATTTATTTTTATGAAAAGTATAATCACAAAACCATTAATTTTAATTAACATAATTTAATGACTATCTCTACACCATCAGTCGTGAAGAACACCATATTCATCACTAACCCATCTTCACCACTAATCCGAATTCCCATAACACGTGTGTACCCAAATCTCTATTCCAATAATTTTTAACTATGTCATTCAAAAATGCGAGTATTGGCTTGTCTTCACATCAGTTTTCCAGGAAGGTAATAAAGCTCTCTAGCTAACACTATTCTGGTCCAAAATCAATAGTTTAGTCCTAGTCTAACCATCAACAGTCTTGTATCTACTTACCTTATTTCCGCTGTAACACCCCAACCCGACAAGGGTAAAGGTGTCACAAATACATGGCTTCATATCAGATACAAGCATTCAGGAAATAAAATAGCGGAAGCTTTGACATTAAAATTCAAGGGAAAATAAGTTAACACGACTTATATCAAGTGCAAGATGGAAATAACGAAGTACAAAACTGAATCCAAACTGCCCAAACAATGGCATAACAGAAACAATATCCAAATGGTCACACTAGAAAGACAAGGTCTAAACTTCACACAAGTTGCTCTCATCCCAAGCTAAACCCAGCTCCTAGCTTAAATGTACCTGCCGCAGGAAAAGAAATGCGGCTGAGCTACGAGAGCTCAGTGAATAGATATAACGGAAACAAAGCAGTAATAACGGGATAATAAAGTAAGTGAAATAATACCAGGAGTAACAAGAGTCAGGAAAAGGAATACAAGAGTTATGCAGACATACCAGGAATTAAGAATGGTTACAATGGTGAAAGTGTATGAAACCAGAACCCACCAAATCCCCAAGTTGAAATCAGGTAAAGTCCAGTATCAAGTCATAGGGTAACATAACCAGAAATCCACCATAAACCCAAGTCAAATCAAGTCAGGTCAAATGTCAGGTCAAGTATCATGTCAAGTAGCAGGTCATAAGGTTACAAGGTTTCAGGTAAACAGAAATCCTCTACGAGCCCAGAAACTCAAAATCAATCTCAAAGTCAAACCATATCAAGTCACATATCAGGGTGTATGGAGGGGTGACCTCAGCATACCAAGTACAGGGTGAGGGGATACCTCCAGGGGTTGGAGTCGCGAACTCCCAGGGGTGTGAAAGACGTGTATCGCACACACTCGTCAGTCACCAGGATATAACAGGAATCATAACAAATCAGGACATGTCTAGGATGCATCCATGCGCCCCCGCAGGCCACAGGGTCTTCTCTACATAACAAATCAAATCAGGTCGGGGACGGAACAGGACATCACTCTCCTGCCCTAGAGTCATGCCACCGGTGCATCAATGACATGGACATGAAACCCTCATGCCTAGTGGGTGGCTCGTAGTCTCAAACTGTGGGTCAAGGTCAGGTATCAAATCTCAGGTGTCAAGTCTCGGGTATCAAATGTCAGGTATCATATCAGGGTTCATATCAGGGTTCAAGACAGGATATAATTGCAGGGGTTCATTATCAGGAGGTCAATATCAGGAAGGTCAAATATTAGAAGGTTCATAATAGTTTATTATAAGAAAACCCTTTTTACATAGTTTTAATAATATGTTTCTTAGAACAGTTCATAATAAAAGTCTTTTAAGGAATGTTTCAAAACCTCTTCATATACAATTTAAAAGTAGTTATAAAATCCTATGAACCTTCAAGTATCCAAGGTCTTACTTATCCAGGTCATCAGGGTGAACAAGTCATGTCAAGTGTCATAGCAGGGTTCAAGTCAAGGTTCAAGTCAAATGGTCCATATCAAGTGTATCAAGGTTCAAGTCAAATGGTTCATATCAAGTGTATCAAGGTTCAAGTTCAGGTTTATGACAAGGTTCAAGACAAAGGTTCAAATCTATGGTTCACAATACAAGGGAAAACATAACAATGAATCAGGAATCAGAAATGAGACGAAGGCTCTTTACAAGGAGAGCAGAATATCTGTACCTTATTCAAAAGCAAGCAAAGAACACAAGAGTAGCTGACAGGGCTCAAGATCACTCCTTCCTCGAACCTAAAGGAGTAGAAGATATAAATACGAAGGGGTTCAGTCATTTTCCCATTATAAGTAACTTCCATTTTTAGTAACTTTCTATTTTTAGCAGGTTTCCAATATTAGTAAGTTACCACACTTAGCAAGATTTAAGTGATATGATTCAATTCAAGTCTTTAATTAGCTTCTTATGGAAATAATATTCATTTTAACAATTTACACAAGTTCAGGGTTATTAATGCAAATTTACCAAAGTTAAAGGTCCACATTTGAAATCTTATCATTTTACCTTTCAAACACTTTTACTTTCCAGAATTTCATGTTTAGCCTTCAAGTTCCATAATTTACAAGTTACACCCCTTTACTTTATTAATTACAAATTAAACCTTATACTTTTATTATTTACCATTTAATCCTCATCTTAGTTACATTACACATCCAGCCCTTTTATTTATTCAATTTACAGAAAATACCCTTCAATATCAATATGTTACAAACAGCCCTCAAGGTTTAGGTAATTTACATATTTAGTCCTTGTACTTATTTAAATACAAAACAAATTATATAATTAGCCATAATTACATATTAGACCCATAAATACTCCAAATTACACAAAACACTCTTAGCATTATTATTTACACAAAACCACTTCAAGTTTCCAGAAATTACATTTTTAGTCCCTCGTTTTATTTATTTTCCAATTCGAATATACATAATTTACAAATTACATTTTAATTCCAAAACCTCCATAATTTACAAATAGCACCCTCAAGACATATTTTATTCATATTGCCCTGGTTTTATAGAGTATTACAAAAATGGTCCACAAATTTTAAAAATTACAAAACGCCCCCTTAACATTTATTTTCCAATCGGTTTTACATTTTATGCACAAAATCAAACCCTAAAAATTCCCAATCATCATCTCATCATTCTATCATCATTATATCATGATTATTTCCAGATTTCATTCATTCTAAACCCTAGTTCGATCGGCCATGTAATTTTTCCCACAATATCTCTTTTATTTTCTAAAAACCGATTATAACCAAAATCTAAAACCCATGAATTCGACTTTCAAAAATCAAGATGCTATTTTTCTCATGTTCTATGATGTATAAGAGACCCACGAAAAATATATACAAGGCTCATAAAAATCGCATACATGTTCTATATAATTAATTCGATTCTAGGGTTTATAAGCTTATTAATTTTCGTTCGATCATAGCACATTGCATGGTTCGATTCCAGTATTTTATACATGTTATATGTGATCAAGAGAGGGTTAGAAAAATACCAATTCGATTATAGAACAAAGGATTCACACGATTTGATTTTCTTTTTCTCGGTTGCACTTATTCGACCCAAATAAATCACCAACACCAAACGATCGACTCTAGGAGTGTGTAGCTATTTTTCCCACCTTCTTGGCAACCCTAAGAACCCCAGAAAATTTACTCTTGATGCAGAAAAATCGGATGGAGGTGTGGATGAATTATTGATGGTGGCGGCACTTTGTTTTTTAGGGTTAATGGGGTAAATTAAAATTAGGGCTTGATATATCTAATTTATGGCCGAGCATGGGGAGGGATATGAGGCCAAAGAACCGGCCTTTGATGGCCCAATTTAATTTCCTTTTTATTTTGTGTATTTTCCTAATTTAATTTGTAATTTAAAATGGTTTATAAATGATAATAATTGTGTAATTAAATTTTCGGTACACACAAGGGTATTTTGGTCATTTCATAACTTGTATAAATATTAATCGAAGTCGTCAAAATTATTTTGTATCATATCTTGTTCGTTTCCAGAAGTTTGGGATCGTTTCGGGACTTTAATTAAGCTTTAATTAATTTTTAAAGTTTTCAGGGGCATTTTGGTAATTTTTGCATGTTTTAGATTTTCGGGTTTTACAACTCTTCCCCTCTAACAGAAAAATTTCGTCCTCGAAATTTGCAAGGACATAGAAATGAAAGAGAACGGAAAACAAACATGGACATACCAGACGCCTTATCTGCCTGGTCACGAGGATACGAGAAAACACGACCGGTAGTAGGAGTAGGAGAAGGAGGGCCAAGATATTTCTCAAGTGGTTCCGGATTCCGCCTCGGACAATCTTTCAACTTATGCTCCCTCGAACCACACCTAAAACAAGCTCCAGAAGTCGTACGACAAAATCCCGTATGATTCTTCCCACACTGTGGACAACTAGCCGACCCCTGACTGTCGCTGTGCCCCCGACGATCGCCATCCTGCCTAGAAGCTGACCTTGAATCCCGACCTCGCTGATCATGACCACGGTCCGCCCGATCTCGTGATTCCAAACCCCCACTAGACTGCCCCTTCCGTTCATAATTCTGGTTCCGATGACTCTTATAATCCCTACTCTGGTCCTGCTGACTCTGCCCCTTGGAATGCACCCGATTACCGTCCCTATCACGCTTATTAGCCACCCTGTCCGCATGCAACAACTCGATGTTACGCGCGGCGTCCTGAACTCCAGCCACATCCTCAAACGGAGTGTTAACAATCCGGTCTAACACCCACCCCTTTAAAGCCCATTTGAAATGACGAGCCTGCCGTATAGCATCACCAGTGACCTCTGGCCCAACGAAACTGGCCAGACGCAGAAACCGTTGCATAAACTCTCCTGACGACTCCTGATCACCTTGACGAATCGACCCGTATTCCCTTTCATACCTTAGCTGCTCCGACATAGGAATATACTGTCTATAAAACACCTCGATGAAATCCGCCCACGAACAAGTCTCGGCAAAATCATCCCCTTTCGCCTGAACAAGAGCAACCCACCAATTCTGGGCATCACCTTCCAGTTTGAATGTGGCCAACCGAGTTTTAAACTCGTCAGCACATCCCAGAACACGAAACAACTTCTCGATATGTGTGATCCAGTCCTCCGCTTCATGAGCAGTAGCAGCGGACCTGAAAGAGAGAGGCTTAAGCTTGTTAAACCTCTCGATCCACACATGAATGCCAACAGGAGGAGCAGCGGGAGGAGCAGTGGGTGGAGTAGGGGGTGGAGCATCACCACCACCACCACCACCACCAGAAGAACCTGCACCGTCCCTGATGTTATTGGTGACCTGAGTCACCACTTGCGGAATAGCAGCAGCCACAGCGGCGGCTATCATCTGTTCAAAATTGGGGCCATCCTCCCCATTAGTGTACTGAGTAAAGCGCGTATTCACCATCTGAACGATCACAAAAAGGATTAGCAACTCAGGTAGAATATGACAAAGTAGATCAAGAATGTATGACAGAGCAAAACAGGAAAATATGACAGAGCAAGATCAAGGAAGATGACAGAGCATAACAGGAAAAGAGAGTGCGCGAAAGGAAACCTAATGTCTACCCAATCCTCACAGGTCACGAGCCTAAGCTCTAAGGGTTTCTGAAACCTGTCTCTGATACCATAAATTGTAACACCCCAACCCGACAAGGGTAAAGGTGTCACAAATACATGGCTTCATATCAGATACAAGCATTCAGGAAATAAAATAGCGGAAGCTTTGACATTAAAATTCAAGGGAAAATAAGTTAACACGACTTATATCAAGTGCAAGATGGAAATAACGAAGTACAAAACTGAATCCAAACTGCCCAAACAATGGCATAACAGAAACAATATCCAAATGGTCACACTAGAAAGACAAGGTCTAAACTTCACACAAGTTGCTCTCATCCCAAGCTAAACCCAGCTCCTAGCTTAAATGTACCTGCCGCAGGAAAAGAAATGCGGCTGAGCTACGAGAGCTCAGTGAATAGATATAACGGAAACAAAGCAGTAATAACGGGATAATAAAGTAAGTGAAATAATACCAGGAGTAACAAGAGTCAGGAAAAGGAATACAAGAGTTATGCAGACATACCAGGAATTAAGAATGGTTACAATGGTGAAAGTGTATGAAACCAGAACCCACCAAATCCCCAAGTTGAAATCAGGTAAAGTCCAGTATCAAGTCATAGGGTAACATAACCAGAAATCCACCATAAACCCAAGTCAAATCAAGTCAGGTCAAATGTCAGGTCAAGTATCATGTCAAGTAGCAGGTCATAAGGTTACAAGGTTTCAGGTAAACAGAAATCCTCTACGAGCCCAGAAACTCAAAATCAATCTCAAAGTCAAACCATATCAAGTCACATATCAGGGTGTATGGAGGGGTGACCTCAGCATACCAAGTACAGGGTGAGGGGATACCTCCAGGGGTTGGAGTCGCGAACTCCCAGGGGTGTGAAAGACGTGTATCGCACACACTCGTCAGTCACCAGGATATAACAGGAATCATAACAAATCAGGACATGTCTAGGATGCATCCATGCGCCCCCGCAGGCCACAGGGTCTTCTCTACATAACAAATCAAATCAGGTCGGGACGGAACAGGACATCACTCTCCTGCCCTAGAGTCATGCCACCGGTGCATCAATGACATGGACATGAAACCCTCATGCCTAGTGGGTGGCTCGTAGTCTCAAACTGTGGGTCAAGGTCAGGTATCAAATCTCGGGTGTCAAGTCTCAGGTATCAAATGTCAGGTATCATATCAGGGTTCATATCAGGGTTCAAGACAGGATATAATTGCAGGGGTTCATTATCAGGAGGTCAATATCAGGAAGGTCAAATATTAGAAGGTTCATAATAGTTTATTATAAGAAAACCCTTTTTACATAGTTTTAATAATATGTTTCTTAGAACAGTTCATAATAAAAGTCTTTTAAGGAATGTTTCAAAACCTCTTCATATACAATTTAAAAGTAGTTATAAAATCCTATGAACCTTCAAGTATCCAAGGTCTTACTTATCCAGGTCATCAGGGTGAACAAGTCATGTCAAGTGTCATAGCAGGGTTCAAGTCAAGGTTCAAGTCAAATGGTCCATATCAAGTGTATCAAGGTTCAAGTCAAATGGTTCATATCAAGTGTATCAAGGTTCAAGTTCAGGTTTATGACAAGGTTCAAGACAAAGGTTCAAATCTATGGTTCACAATACAAGGGAAAACATAACAATGAATCAGGAATCAGAAATGAGACGAAGGCTCTTTACAAGGAGAGCAGAATATCTGTACCTTATTCAAAAGCAAGCAAAGAACACAAGAGTAGCTGACAGGGCTCAAGATCACTCCTTCCTCGAACCTAAAGGAGTAGAAGATATAAATACGAAGGGGTTCAGTCATTTTCCCATTATAAGTAACTTCCATTTTTAGTAACTTTCTATTTTTAGCAGGTTTCCAATATTAGTAAGTTACCACACTTAGCAAGATTTAAGTGATATGATTCAATTCAAGTCTTTAATTAGCTTCTTATGGAAATAATATTCATTTTAACAATTTACACAAGTTCAGGGTTATTAATGCAAATTTACCAAAGTTAAAGGTCCACATTTGAAATCTTATCATTTTACCTTTCAAACACTTGTACTTTCCAGAATTTCATGTTTAGCCTTCAAGTTCCATAATTTACAAGTTACACCCCTTTACTTTATTAATTACAAATTAAACCTTATACTTTTATTATTTACCATTTAATCCTCATCTTAGTTACATTACACATCCAGCCCTTTTATTTATTCAATTTACAGAAAATACCCTTCAATATCAATATGTTACAAACAGCCCTCAAGGTTTAGGTAATTTACATATTTAGTCCTTGTACTTATTTAAATACAAAACAAATTATATAATTAGCCATAATTACATATTAGACCCATAAATACTCCAAATTACACAAAACACTCTTAGCATTATTATTTACACAAAACCACTTCAAGTTTCCAGAAATTACATTTTTAGTCCCTCGTTTTATTTATTTTCCAATTCGAATATACATAATTTACAAATTACATTTTAATTCCAAAACCTCCATAATTTACAAATAGCACCCTCAAGACATATTTTATTCATATTGCCCTGGTTTTATAGAGTATTACAAAAATGGTCCACAAATTTTAAAAATTACAAAACGCCCCCTTAACATTTATTTTCCAATCGGTTTTACATTTTATGCACAAAATCAAACCCTAAAAATTCCCAATCATCATCTCATCATTCTATCATCATTATATCATGATTATTTCCAGATTTCATTCATTCTAAACCCTAGTTCGATCGGCCATGTAATTTTTCCCACAATATCTCTTTTATTTTCTAAAAACCGATTATAACCAAAATCTAAAACCCATGAATTCGACTTTCAAAAATCAAGATGCTATTTTTCTCATGTTCTATGATGTATAAGAGACCCACGAAAAATATATACAAGGCTCATAAAAATCGCATACATGTTCTATATAATTAATTCGATTCTAGGGTTTATAAGCTTATTAATTTTCGTTCGATCATAGCACATTGCATGGTTCGATTCCAGTATTTTATACATGTTATATGTGATCAAGAGAGGGTTAGAAAAATACCAATTCGATTATAGAACAAAGGATTCACACGATTTGATTTTCTTTTTCTCGGTTGCACTTATTCGACCCAAATAAATCACCAACACCAAACGATCGACTCTAGGAGTGTGTAGCTATTTTTCCCACCTTCTTGGCAACCCTAAGAACCCCAGAAAATTTACTCTTGATGCAGAAAAATCGGATGGAGGTGTGGATGAATTATTGATGGTGGCGGCACTTTGTTTTTTAGGGTTAATGGGGTAAATTAAAATTAGGGCTTGATATATCTAATTTATGGCCGAGCATGGGGAGGGATATGAGGCCAAAGAACCGGCCTTTGATGGCCCAATTTAATTTCCTTTTTATTTTGTGTATTTTCCTAATTTAATTTGTAATTTAAAATGGTTTATAAATGATAATAATTGTGTAATTAAATTTTCGGTACACACAAGGGTATTTTGGTCATTTCATAACTTGTATAAATATTAATCGAAGTCGTCAAAATTATTTTGTATCATATCTTGTTCGTTTCCAGAAGTTTGGGATCGTTTCGGGACTTTAATTAAGCTTTAATTAATTTTTAAAGTTTTCAGGGGCATTTTGGTAATTTTTGCATGTTTTAGATTTTCGGGTTTTACATCCGCCATAGCTAATAAGCTCATAAGTGTATAATTATGTTCACCAAATAACTAATTCTTGATAAATGCCCTTACAATAACTCATTGGATATCACAAAACAATGTTTAGCCACAAAGTTTCCAAAGCAAAAAATGATAACCAACAAAACTTACATATAATAATTTACCTGTCAAGCAAATCAAATGAACAATGAGCATTGAATATTTATAACTTAAAATCCAATATGAGAGCCTAAATCTTATAAGACCATGTGTAATGGGGCGTTAAAACCCCCATTTTTGCCTTGACAGCGCCCCATTAGCGCCCCTCCCCCATAACCACCAGGTGCTGAAGCCCAAAACAAATTTGAGGCGTCTTAGTTACCACGCCCGTGCCCTTTGTTTGGTTCCAAAAAAATAGCCGTTCAACGGCTCTATTACCGTTCCTTTTTTTTTTTTTTTTTTTTTTAATTCAATAAACTTTATATTTTTTATCTATAAAACCCACTTCAAACCATCAATTTTTATACACTTTCTCTCAATCTTTTATAAATTATATCCCTCTTTTTACCATGAATCACAACCGTCCAACCCGCCCACAAAATTACACCAACCCCGGTTACGTTCGTCCTCGTCGTGTTAACGAGTTTGTCGAGGGTCCGTTTTCAAACCACGAACTTCTCGATGTCATCTCGCATTTGCCACCGAACATGCAACCGCAAATGGGGTTTCAAAATTTTGGTTACGGTAACCAAAATTACGGGTTCAACGCGTACAACCAAGAATTGGAACGAAGTACCGATGGGCTAGACCCCCGAACACGATAGCTAATCGTCCGATGCCCACATGTTCAACTTAAAAGATTTTGTGGAAGAAGACGAAGTTGTCGTTGAGAGGCCAAGGCCCCCGGGGCGGCGAAGTGCCAAAGGAAAAGAGGTTTCCTCGTCCTCGTCCGCCGCCCCCGAAAACAACGCGTTGAGCCAAATTGCGGCTCAACTTGCGAGGATAGGGGATGAGGTGGAGCGTCGTTGTGCGCTTAAAGAAAAAAGATACAACGACCTCCAAACGATTATCAAAAGGAAAGATTTAGCATAATTGGAACGAAGTACCGATGGGCTAGACCCCGTGGCAAAAGAAATTAACGAACAACTCAACGAAGAAATCCGCCAAAAATATCGTGACGCTTAGTTTCTATTTAAATGTAATATTTAGTTGTCGTTTTTTTGTTTAAATTATGTTTGTCGTTTTTTTTTTAATTATTTAATGTTTTTTGTTTTATTTTAATGAAATTGTCTTTTTTTATATTATTTACTTTTAGTTATTAGTTGTAGTGATTAAAAAAAAATAAAAATGGGTGCCATATGTCACACCATGCCCCTACTACCACTACACCACTTTTTCTTCCAAGCCCCATGATGGCTCACACTGCCACATGGCATACAATGCCCCATCCACTCTTACACACCATTACACATGGTCTAATTAAGTTATACTAATCAGACTATAACACTTACTACCCCATACAATAATGATACTGTAAAAAATGCAATCCAATTAAAAACACATAAAAGAACAAAATGAAATAAGAAATTTGACCGTCTTCTTTTGCTTTCAACTACCAGACATTGCCAGATGATGGACGGGGAGCCTTTTCCTTCTTGGGAGCCTATAATCCCCATAAATTCAAACTGTTAATCCCACCGCAGCTGAACCTAAAAAAAGATTACACATAACACTAACATGAAACATAATTAATATTAGTTACCTGACGAAATTTTCAGCATCTTTCTTTATGGTAAACGTTTATAATGCTGGCTACACGTTTATACTGCAAATGAAAAGTTAGTACTGCTACTTAAAATTTTTAGTACTGCTCGAAGTCACTTTGTACTGCTGCGAGTTTTCATTTACCTGACTAAAGTTTGATGTTCACGTATCACTAAGGAAAACTTGATAAAACGCACAACTTTTAAATAAATATAAGATAAGATTAGCAGCAACAAAGGCACTTCAGCATCCTTTCAAGAACTATGGAATTGATGAATTGGCACTTCTCAACGTGTCATGCAAGAAACTGTCAGTAAATGCACGTAAAAGATTGCATAAATCATAAATGCATATTATCAAAACTAAGGCTTTACAAAACACATTACAACACCTATAGTCCTAGAGTACACTAACAGCAGTCAAGCGAATCTACAAAGACAAAAACCAATACCTTTTCAAATAGGATTTCCAACAGCTCAAGCCCTCCTTTAGATTCATATGGTTCCGGCTGATACCTACAATGATTAACGCACTTATTAATTCATTTCCATGTTAAGAGGCTAAAGTTGATAAACAATAAAAGAATATAGAAACTTTAAACACACAAATAGAAAAATAGTTTCCACATATGCTATCTGAAAGCCCTAACAGGCTCATTGACAGATGTGTTAAATAGGCCAATCCGCCTAGGTTTTGGACATTAAAGACAAACCATACATCTTCTACATCTAATGCAGGTAACACTTCATATTCATTTTACCTAAATCACTTCATATTCACTATCATTACTTCTTGCATTAATGAATTACATTCGATATTAAACACCTCACTCAATATTAAGCACTAAATGTAGGTCATATGTACTTACCACTTAAGCATGAAACTTAAACCAATATACTTACACATGAAGCCTCCCACATTAATTATTAGCGCTTTGCATTTATAAGACAACTCAATCTTTTAGTATATAAGATGACAAACTAATCACACATAATTAACCATGAAAAATACTTGTAAACCAATTCTAATTGCATCGTCAATCATTAAATATCACAAATTTTGTTCAACATATAAAGAAGATTAAAATGGCATCATGTACAACTATATAACAATTTACGAAACAGAATGAGCACCAAATGATACTGCTTAGACCCAAAACACGTAGTAAATTTTTGCACAACTTTGTCACAAATGATTATGCTTAGATCAAAGAATGCAATTTTGGGATGTTATGACATTTGGATAAAATCAAATACATCCTTGTATGTGGTTTTCTTCTTTTAGTGGTTTCATCCTTGTTGTCTTTGCACATGAACGTATCATGTTTCTCTCTTCCTTATACGTATGGATGAGACTCTTTAAGTAATTCATGCGGTGTCTTTATACTATTGGAGGACATATATGCTATTGCTCAAAGTATCCACAATTGCCTAGATGTGAGCAATTTTGGAGGAGAATTCTAAAGGGACGAAAGGATTTCAGTTAGAATGCTCTTTAATTAATTAGAAGCACAAACATGAAGTATAATTAAATATTAAGCTTATAGATATTAAGCTACAGAGGAATTGAAAGGGTCTAATGTTTTTGAAGAGTACATACATACCTTTAATTTGGTAAAGATCTAAACATGTCATCATCATCTTCTCCATCAATAAGTGAATATAAAGATTTCCTACGTATTGCTTATTCGATCCACCATATAAAGATTTCCTAAATATTGTTACTTTATCCTTTTTCTATTTTTTGTAACAGATTCAGTCAAGGGCGATTTTTGTTATTGAGCATTTCTATTTTTGGAACTGGAAAAAGTGAGGCAAAATGTTTCAGCCGCAGGTTGAAATGATTTTTGGGGTCACAGTAGGTTTCAACCGCCCAGGTTGAAATCTCAGCTGCCAAGTGCTGCACACACACACACACAAAATTATTATTATTATTATTATTATTATTATTATTATTATTATTATTATTATTTTTTTTTTTTTAATTTTTATTATTATTATTATTTTATTATTATTATTATTATTCTTATTATTATTATTTTTAATTTTTAGATTCAAGCAAGACAAAGCTAGAACGAATGAAAATAACAAAGACTAACAAAAACACAAATAAGTAAGCAAACACAATAACTCACATAACACAAAACAAATCAATCAAGTTGGTTTTGGTGGGTTGGTTTTTTCGCAAGCAATTCAAGAACAACTTATAAAATGATGAAAACAAAGATTCAAAACAAACAAAAACACGAACAAATCCCCGGCAGCGGCGCAAAAAACTTGATGTGTCTCACGCAAGCTTTAAATTTATAAACAAGAATTACCGGTTAACTAGGAACACATTCGGGAAAGTATACCTTACTGTGTGTAGTTAGGGAATGGTAATTCAAGGTCGTCCCAAGAGATTTGAGTGTTTTTGAGATAAAGAATCTAATGTAAAAAGTGTGTACAAAAAGTATATTGGTTGTAACAGTCCAAAATACTATATCTAATAAAGAAAAGCATATAAGTAGCAAATAACACAAACGATAATGATGCAAATTCAATAATATAAGAGACAACACTTGTTTGGATTAGTTTAAGATATTTGGATTGCTCAATATGAGAATGGTTTTGACATATCGATTACAAGTATTAGAATATGATGGTGACAAATTCCAATTTATGATTTTAAAGTACATAACACTCTTGAAAGATCATAAAACAATTAAATAAATCTTTAAGCACAATGAACCAATTCAAGACTTTGTTCATTTAATAAGTTTGATCTGAGATAGTTTCACAAATTTGTCAACAATTACACCCAAGTTTCTTTGCAAAATCAAGTTATTAGTGAAATGGTCAATACAATAGATAATCATCCATAGACAAAACGATTATAACTAGTTGGTTTATAATAACTCTTACGGCCTATGAAATTGTAACACCCGGTAATTTTTCAAACCATTTATACTAGCCAAATATTTATTTTTGCATCACCTTAGTAGTTGAACTTTTTCTGTAATTATTTAAACTTGAGAAACGTGATATATCTTGAGAAATGTGAACCTTAGTCCCATATTACGTCAGCACAACGTAGAAAACGCGAAACGAATCAAAATTGCCAAATAAATTAATTTCAGGAAAGTTATGCATATTTATACTTGTTTTTATCAGAAAAATTATTTCGGAAACAATGGCGCTAGTTTCATAATTTTTTGATTCCGTTTGATACCTCGAATGGGCCCCACAATGCTTAAAGCAAAAAGTATTACTACATTTACAGTTCCTACCCCCGCCCAATAATTACACCGCACCCCCTTAAGCTTGCAATTGCCCAGGTTTACCCCCTCCTTGGGTATAAAAGGGAAAAAATTTATTATTTTCTCATAAACACACACACACACAACTCTCCATACTCTCTCTCGTCCCCCTCTTCTTCTCCGGCCGCAACTCCGACAGCCACGACCCACCTCCGGCGACCACCGTGCCGGAAAATTTTTCGGAAAACTAAAACCTTTACATCATTCGATAGATTAGGAGATTCTCTCCTGATCTAGAAGATTTGAGCTCCACCCGAGAAGCCTAACACCACCAACCGCCACACCGCCACCACTGTCAACCACCCCCTTCCGACCGAGGCTTCCTCACCCCTTACTCTCTCTTATAAGGTAACTCACGCGCCTCTGTTCTTCTTCTTTTTGATTTAAATCAAAACCCTAGTTTCGTATATCATTTTTATTTAAATAAAACTTAATAAAACGGTTCGAATAAAGCATAAAACGTGTGGATCTACTTATTTACGCCGTATAACCCATGACTCAGTTCGAGTCAAGGTAACTCACCGAGTTAACTCGTGTTGACTCGGGGCGATTCGTATATACTTGTGTATATTTTGTTTCTTTTATTATTTTACTTATTATTTTCATTCAGTTCTGATTTGATTGCAATTGTTGTAGCTTGAACTGAGACTGAGTGTAGAACTCTGTAAAATTCTCTAGTAATTTGTACACTGCTAATCAAGTATTAAATTCTAATACAGTTCAGTTAACCATTTTATGGTCAAAATTTAAAATTTTGTTATTATATTACAAACACATTGGAACGAGCTCACACACGGACCACAAATAATCCAACACACTCATTATATATCGAACAGATCACCACACTATTTCTGGCCCAACTTTTTGGCCTGGTACTATTCAAAAGCCCAACCCACTATTCTTAATTTTATTAAATCTCATTAACTCGCTCGGCTGAACACCATTTGCTTTGCCCCGATTTCTTTTAATTTCGATACACAAGACATGCATTATTTTGCATCATTCGAATCCTCCCCCAGCAAAGAATTGGTATGTCGAATTTCATTTTCCCATTCGTATGTTTGATGGCTTAAAGAGACTCAAAGTAAACCCTCATCGAGACATTTATAATCTCACACAATGATTCACCCATTTTTACAAAACTCGACACAATCAGTTTTCACCTAGCCTATTTGGTATATAAGTTCAAGAGTTCCTTTCTCACCTTCTCACTCAATATGGCACGTTACATTATCACTTGGACCCTTTAAAAATTCATACGTAACATATATACATGTATACATGTACAAGTTGTGTTATACCCAAACTTATACTCAAAACCCCCTCCTAAGCTACATAGTACTCGAGTATTATTCTTATTCCCCTGCTAAACATCAAATCACACCACTTGATCGAGTATTATACATTATATCGAGACATATACATGCATATATATACACTTGATCACTTCTAATAACTCCTATTCACATCACAAGGTTTTAACCAAATTCTCTCTAGTCTTTAACCTTTGCCGAGAGTTCCCAAGAAGACCAGAAGCATTCTCCCTTAGTTCGAGTTCATTCCAAGTCGTCCTAAGCACCATTCAATCATTGGTGATCACCTTTACGAGCCACATCAATATTTCTCGAGTTCTATTTCTATATACACGTTAAACTCCACCATTTAGGTGATTGTGAGTCTTCCTAAACCTTTTTCAACTCATTCTTAACGATTTATATATCTCATGCATTGTTCTTATATTTCTTTCGATCGTATTTCACTTTTTATTGCATTTATACGCTTTTGTTTTATTTATTTTTACGTTTTATGCAATGACCTCCTCAAAGGATGGCTAGAAATATGATATACACATTCATATTTCACTTACATATTCAGTTCTTTACTTATCGAGCTCATTTTTATCATTATTCGAATCGTATTTCATATAACACAATATATATGTCATTTTCATATTTTTGTAACCATGTTAATATTGATAAGAAATGGCCACGTTAAATCGAAATGAAATACACACCATATCAATTTTATTGCTTAACTCAATTCTCAATAAGCTCACTTATTAAATTATTGTTTTAAGTTTCCCATAATAAGCTCATATAAGCTCTTTAAAAGTGCCAAACCTATCGCTAATAAGAACCAGTCGAAACTTATTTATTTTACCGATTAGGCTAGTTAGCCCAATAAGCAATTATTAAGCTTATTCGATAAGCTGATCGTATAAGCTGTTTGGACATCTTTTTAAAGTCATTAAACAAGCCCAAAACCAGGCCCATTACTTTCTAAAAACCCTCGGATCGAATTTTGTTATTGAGGTTTAGTTTTAAATTGATAAAGCCCAATAAGCTCAAAAATAAGCACTTTGATTTATAAGCAGTTGGAATTAACTCAAATAAGCTTTATAAGGTTATAAAAGTTCTCGGAAAACTTTTCCCATTCTTTTTGTAAAATTTGGACTAAGTTTGCAAAGAAGATGTCATTTCGGGTTAAATATGTAAACTTTGTATAAATATGTTATAAACTGTTCATATAATAACCTGAGGGTATAAATTGATAAAACTATAAACAGGAAGATTATTATGTCATTTTGGGAATTATTGGACTAAAAATGTAATATATATTTAACCAAGGACTAATGGTGCAAAACTAACACCGTTAGGGTAGAAAGTATAAATCTGTAAAAAGTACAAGGACCAAACTGTAACTTTAAAACTTACATATTTCATTTCATATTTTACATTTCCATTTCACTCACGTGCATTTTATTACGTTTCGTTCAATATTTTATCATGTTACGTTTATATTTATATATAACGAATTTTAAAGATTAACTTAACGTTTCGTTCAAACACCTTTCGAGGAAACGATATTTATGGAATCAATGACATAAAAACATGATAATATTATGTATAATATTATTTTTGAACTTTAAGCATTTTAAGCATATCACACTCACACCAAATCATTATCCGTTACTCGTTTTCACACTCATTGTTCATATTAAGTCACAAATACCAAATTCTCAGACTTCCCTATTATCCAGGTCGTGTGTTGAAGTCGTTTCTGTAATTTCACTTGATTTCACATTTCCACCTTGCCAGTGACACACAAGGTGAGTCATAGCCCCACTTTTACTTATTTAACAAGTTTACACTCTATGGGGGAGATACATGCTAAAAACTAAATCACAAGTATTTTCAAGTATTTTTGTATGCTTCACCTGATATGATATTGACTAAGTTACTCTATTGCCACAAGCCCCTCACATCATGAACCATTAATCACTTGCGAGTGAACGCGAATATAGTGAATAGATCTATTGGAGGCTGACTGCCTATTCCACTAATGCCTTGACAAATAGCCTTAGTTGCTAGTCGGATTAGTCGCAATGCACTATATTTGAAGGAAATAGGCAATGGCAAATCACCTATTACCCAAGGGCCCCACACCGGTTACTACACTGTTAACGTTTACGTGTCATGAGACTTAGGGCAATATATACAACTGCAATATCACCATTTTAAACATGATTGTATTACACAGGCAATCACTACTTGGGTTTCTCAAACTCATTATTATTACAAACTCTATGATTTCACTCAACAATTTTGTTGACTTTAGCATGTTTATCTCAGGTAATTAGCGGAGCAGACAAGGCACGGAGCGGGCAATAAACCAAGGGTTTTAATGTGGTGTAAAATAAGTCATGTCATTCACTACTAAACTAATACACCCTTTTATGGGATTTTTTAACTCTGATATTTTCACATTTTGTACTTCAACTTTGATTTGAATAACAAGTACTTTTAAAACGCCTCTTTTGAGCCATTTTCTATTATTATGACAAAGATCCTCCCCGTAATACCCCGATTAGTCTTCCGCTGTTAACTCATAATTTAGGGGGTGTTACACTGAGACCGAGTTGGTCCTGGTGGTTGAAGCCGAGGAGCCTTGAGCTCGTAGGAAGCTTTGACCGTGACTCTTTGAGTCACGACAGGACTTAGGATTAGGGTTTGGCCATTTCTTTTCAGTTTTCTTTATTTCTTTATTTATTTATTTATTCCATTCGATCTGGTTGTATCTTTATTAATTTATTTTTCCCTTTGATTTGGTTGTATTTAGTTATTTATGGTTTGTGTTTGGATTTGATTTGGATGGTTTTGATTGCAGAGTTGGATAGTATAGACGGTATTGAGGCAGTGGTAATGAGGGATAGATTAAGGTTTGTTTGTTTTAATTGTGGATTGGATTTGCGAATTGATGTTGAGGCAGTGTGGTGTTGATTGAGTTTAGACTAGGATAAAAGTGGATTTTGGCTGTGTTGGTTTTGGATTTGGAACCTTGATTTTGTTTTTGTGTTGATTGATTATCCGTGAGCCTTTGGCCCGGATTTGGATTTGTGATGATTATCCGAGAGTCACGGCAAGCCTTATGGCTATGTCGTGTTAACAATTGATGTGGATATAGATTGTGGTTATGTTGTGTTGTTGATTACCAGTAAAGCCTAATGGCACTTATTGGCTCGGGCCGTGACTCAAATGAGTCACGACATAGCCTTAATAAACTTGACATATGAGTATGAATTAAAACTTGTTTATAAATAAACCAAGAGCCTATGGCTCGGAAAGGACTCAAGCCGTGACTCAAATGAGTCACGGCATGTCTTGTGATGTAATATATTAAAATTAGACTCAAAACGGCATTGTATAATTTTGTGATAGCATTTGAATTTGGTTTGGCTTATAGCCAAAAACCAAAGCCTTTGGCTCAAATAGACTCGAGCCGTGACTCAATGAGTCACGGAAAATGTCTAATGGTTTATATACTTATATTAGATTAAGCCGTGACCCAAAAGGTCCACAACTAATTCGTTAAGTCCAAAGGGATTAAATACTAATAACTTGGACCCGAAGGCCCAATGTGAGCCCAATATGTATAAGTTGAGTATTGGGCCGAAGCCCAATACCCTTGAGTCTTTATATTTATTTTATATTATTTGTTATTTGTTTTGTATTTATTCATTCTCATTATTCGATATATTGTTTCGGTTGATTAATTTAGTAAAACATAATTGATATAGTCGATAAGTCTAATAACTAATATATATACTCGAATAATAGTGTTCAATTAGTTATATTAAACTTGTAAAATTTAGTAATAAAACTTGTAATCAAAAGTCGTAACGACTTGGTAGTTTCTTATAAACGGGCGCGTTATGCCCAAATTTCGATAAAATCTTTTATAATTTAATCATTTACAAATACACTCATAACTTATAAACTTTGTCGATACTTATTTAATTTCTGATTGTCTTTCCTTATTATTCTTTTCTTCCTTTTAATTCCTCTTTTCTCTTTTCGTTATTCTTTCTTCGTATCCGTTCGTGTTTGTCGACTTTTATGATTTTAACGTCTCGTATCCACACGAGTTTTAAACTTTATTTAACTCAAAACGCAATTGAAATAAAACATTTTCATTTTCAAATACGAGTATTGATTTGGAAATCACTTTAAGGCTGTTGCTGAGACATATCATTCATATATTAGGTTGTGCTGAGGTTCACTTGCCGTACTGTCCCACTTGATAAGATTGTGATATCTCATTTCTCAGCTACTAAGGTGTGATTCATAACCCAACTTTTAATATTTTTAAATGTTTATAAATCCCGTGGGGGAGATACATGCTACTTACTATTTTTCTGAGCACAATTGTTTATTGGTATGCTATTCCTGACTGACGCGATAAATGCTAAGTACCTTCCTTGCCAAAAGCAAGTCCCTCGATCATGAACCATTAATCACCTGCGGGTGAGCGCGATTATAGTATATAGGCCTATAGGATTTGACCATCCCACCCCTGTTGACCAGGTAGGCAACACGGGTGTGCTATATTTGAGTTAACTAGGTATTTGGCAAGATACCTGGCTTTGGGGGCAACTATTATGATTATGAAATTCCGCGGTTACTGTCGACTTACGCCAGGGTTACTGGTGCCGGTTAATGCTTTGTGTGTCATGAGCTTAGCAAAACAAGAGAATTATGTGACGCTTACCCGATATTTGTATTTGTTACTTATATCTTCCAGATTAAAATCTTGTGCTCAACTATTATTTACTAAACCTATGGATTACACTCAACCTTTGTGTTGACTTTTTAGCATGTTTATCTTAGGTAATTGATGCATGATGTGAGCACCAGGAGTGGCTGAAGGTTGAGGATGGCTATCTTGGGCTATGCTTTTTGCCCTTACTATATTTTTATTTAAAATATCTTTTAAACTGTGTCTTTATTTCCGCTGCAAACTACTTTTTATTCCGCTGCAAACTATCTTTATTTTCCGCTGCTATTTGTGTTATGAGTCTTTTTGACTCTGAACATTAAACTTTGTAATTGAATGTTATGTTTTATTAAAAACGTCTCGTTATGAGATCGTTTTCTGTGATTGTGACTGTCTTACCCCTTGAGTAGCACCCCAAGCTCAGTCCCGCTGCCATAATTCGAGTTGGGGGTGTTACAGAAATCACCAACAACTAATCAAAGTTGATAGGAAAATGTCACAAAAACTCAAGCACAATTGGTTCTTTAACCAAGCATGAAATTGATCAAAACCATAATTTAACACAAGCAATCCTCATATGATAAACATCATCCAAACAAGTGTATAAAGAAATTACTCCATATTGTTTTCAACAAAATCCAATGTTTCAACAATCATGGAACCAACAAACATCTTGAAATATAAAAGTGAATTACAAAAAGTATGATTACAATGAGTAATGGTAAGGATTTAGAGCAATCCTTGGGCCTCCAATCAACAATAAGCTTCTAACCAACCAGAAAATTATGTCCAAACACTTTCTCTAGCACTTGAGAACTTCTTCTTGAATTGGAAGAGGTTCCTTGGTCTTTTGGGAGTGATAATATTGAAGGGGTATCCTGTCCTTATGGTGTAAGAAAGGATAAATGGTGAGTGGTGATGTTGTGTTGTAAATTGTTGTCCAAAACTCTTGTAAAAGGGTTGTATATATGCTTGTAGGTGAGAGAGATGTAAACTTGGCCTCCAAGTGTCATAAAAGTGCAGGAAAAATGAGTAATGAGGAGTATATGATCGGCCAAGGGGTTAATGGTACTTAATTCCACACTTAAATGCAACTTTGGAAGAAATTTTCTGCAGCAACCTGCGGTTGAAACTTTCTGTTTGGTTTCAACTTGTGGCTGGGATCTTCAACCTGCGGTTGGAATTCCTGCTTCAACCTCAGGTTGGTATTTCAACCTCGGGTTGGAATTTCTGCTTAAACCTCATGTTGGAAACTGATTTAGTAGATAATGTGTGCCAACTTTGTTTGTCATTTTCCCATCTTTAAACATCTTTGTTGTTCAATCTTGACTCCTTCTTTTCTTCAAATAACTTCTCGATCTTTCCTTTATACTTGGAAATAATTATGACATGAGTCTTTATCTTGGGTGGAAAACTTCTCTTCGTGCACATACTCTTGATTTGTCGACTTTTCTTCGTCTTTTTGTTATTTCTCTTGATTTAGTTGTACCTGAACCTGAATACATCTTTTGTATCTTTTAAGCGTAAAACGTTCATAAATACAACCAAATAATATGCACAAACATACGAATAACACGACTAAAATATGTACAAAATGAGCGTTATCAAATCCCTTACAATTAAACTTTGCTTGCCCTAAAGCAAATCTAGATTTAAAGAAATTAAATCCACGTGATACAAAGACATGGTTTGAAAAAATGAGATGCAAATCCATCAAGCACAAGTACGAGATAAGATTCATCTTTAAAGCTTTATTGGTGAAAAATGAGATGTTTGACAATACCTTAATAATTCTCTTGCTTGATACCATGTTTAAGCACCTCACGAAAAAGAAATGAAGTATAATTCACTCAACACTCAATAATTTTTGGTAGTTGAGCATATAAGAAAATCACACTCATTGCTCAGTCATGATCTAAATATTACCAAAGGCTTGCACAAGAAACAAAACTCCATCGACGTGGCGTAAGCACCAAGTGTAAACATCTAAGAGGACTTTCATTCAGGTTGTAATGTTAGGCTTCGGGTTTGTAAGGGTATGGATAAGACATGCGATGTATATGAGAGGTGTAACAGAGAATTTACAAATAGTCAAAGTCTATAAACCAAGTGTCACTAGCTAAGTCAACAACTATCACATGAATTTGGGAATTCTATACTTGATCGATAGAGATCATACTTCATAGCTCATTGGCTATGTTGGGAATTAAATGTTCTGAAGATAAGTATTGGAAAGTAAATGTTCTAAAGGTTAGTACTGCTGAGAAGAATACACTAACAGTACTAACTGCTAGTGTATATTTGAAGTCTGTTCAAGTTATAACTAACAGTACTAACTGATAACTTAGTACTGCTAGTACAAAGAAGGTACTGGTGGTTGAATACTGCTGTTGGAGTGACTCATACTACTGCTGAGTGGATAACTGTTGACGTATACTACTGCTGATTAGATAAGTATGAAAAAGATATTTTGTGTATAAAAGTCAAGTATATACGGTAGATAATATCTTTGATATGTGATAAGTCTACAAGTTGTATACACAGAACATGTTGTATCTTTGCTACTGACACACATAACAAGCAAGTAGTTTGACAAGACTTGACAATATTGTAAAGATCTCCTTTGGAGTATAAAAGGGAGATCTTAGCCTAGATATTAGGTGTGCTTAATAGAGTCTAGACTAATGCATGTGCTTAAGTGTGTAACTATTAGATATTAACTAAGAGAGTTGAACTATAACAGAAATAGTTATTTTTGTAATAGAGATTCAAGGTTTTGTAACCCTAGTGATAGTGAAGATCACTCGTATTATTCTCAATAATATTGAATCATTTGGTGTTATACTTTCTGTGTTCATTGTTCAATAAACAAGCATTACTATTCCATTTCCATAACCAATATCCTTCTAAGTGTGGTTAAGTAGATTCCGCATACTTAATCATATTTACTCAAAGTATCATATACACACGTTATAAAGGACTAACATCCTCAAAAGTGTATCACATCCTCTCAATTGGTATCAGAGACAGGTTGATACTTTTGATTTAGAAGAAGAAATGGACATGGAGTCTATTCAAACGAATGTTGTTGCAAAGTTGCCAATGCTCAAGCAGAATGAGTTTGATATGTGGAGGCTAAGGATAGAGCAATATTTCCATGTGCAATACTATACACTTTGGGAAATTATTGAAGAAGGAAACACTTACAAGCCTACAACCACTACATCAACAGTTGAGGGTAAGGATGAGGTAACTGTGCTGATTAATCCAATGACTGGAGAAGAGAGGATAAAGAAGAAGAATGACCTCAAGGCTAGAAGTATGCTGATGATGACCATTCCAAATGATCAACTTTTAAACTTCATCAAATTCAAAGATGCCAAGTCACTATTTGAGGCCATTGTTACAAGGTATGGTGGGAATGAAGCCACCAAGAAGACCCAGAAAACTCTTCTCAAGCAGAACTTTGAAAACTTCTCTTCAACCAACAATGAATCACTGGACCACATGTTTAACAGGCTTCAGAGAATTGTGAGCCAACTTGCTATTCTTGGGGTGGATATACCTCAAGAAGATCTAAACTCCAAATTTCTGAGAAGCTTACCTGAAGTGTGGGCTATGCATGTTGTTGTCTGGAAGAACAAGCCAGAAATTGACACCATGAACCTAATGGACTTGTATAGCAACTTCAAGATTGTGGAACAAGATGTGAAGAAGACTGGAGGATTTAGTTCAAGTACTGGGAACATGGCCTTTGTGTCATCTCCTAGTAACTCAAATCCAGTTGAAGATGTGAAGGTTGATGTGGGAGTTGGTACTGCTAGTTCATCAAGCAATACTATTGGTATTATGGATGAGAAAACATGTTGTGCTTTTCTCACAAGCCAGAATGATGGGTCTATGCTTACTCATGAAGACCTCCAGGAAATCAATGATGATGATTTGGAGGAGGTGGACCTAAAATGGCAAATTTCTCTTCTTAGCATGAGGGCTAAGAAATTCTATCAAAGAACAGGGAAGAAAATCACTATCAGCAAGAATGATACTACTAGTTTTGACAAGTCAAAGATAGAATGCTACAACTGCCACATGATGGGGCACTTCTCAAGGGAATGTAGAAGACCAAGGCATCAGAATGGCAAAAGCAAAGGTTTTGGAAGCAAGTCCAAAGCAGGGGAGGTTACTGAGCCAAATTCAAAAGCTATGGTAGCTATTGATGGCTTAGGATTTTATTGGAGTTTCATGGCAGATGAAGAAGAAGCTTCTACACAGATGGCACTCATGGCCTACTCTACTACTGAGGTACAAAATGATAAAGTTTTTTCTAATACTTGCACTGCTCTTAAAGAACTAGAAAGTTTAAGAAAACATTATGATTATCAAAGGATAGAACTAACCAAAACGATTCATAACTTAGCAAATCATAAGAGAGGTTTTGCTGTCCTAGAGGAGCAGATCATACACTATAAAAACAATGAAGCTACTTTTACTGATGCCAAAATCCTTCTTAACAGGGAAATACTAATTCAAAATGTTGAAATTAATAATTTGAAAGCTGAGTTAGATAGGATTAAGAATGCTAAAGAAGACATTCAATTAAGTGTAGAAACATTAGAATATGCCTCTAAAGGTGTGAACAAAATAATTGAATGTCAAGTGATCAACAAAGCCATGTCTGGGTTAGGATATAAGAATGTCCCACCTCCTTACAAAGGAATCCCTGCACCTCCAGGGATAGACCTAGAGCATACAGGCTTGTCTGAATTTCAAAAACCTATATTAGAATATGGTGTTCATCCAAAAGCAAATGTAGTTGTTGATAACCCTATAAAAGTAAGTGAAAGTATAAGTAATACTTCACTTCCTGAGGACAAGGTGTCCTCTGCTAGGAAATCAGATGGACCAATCATTGAGGACTGGAAATATGATGATGATGAAGAAGAACAGGTTATGTCTAAACCTGATGTTGCTAAGATAGCAGGAACAAGTGTTCCTAAGTTGGTCAAAAATGATACTGTTAGGCCTAAAACAAGTGTTAAACATGTTAGGCAACTAGTAAGATATTGTGAGCAATATAGAACCACAAACAAGCCCAGAGGTAACCAAAGGAATTGGAATGACCACAAGTCTCACCAACTAGGTGATGACTTTGTCTTCTATAACAAAGCTTGTTTCGTTTGTGGAGATTTTGACCATCTTGCAGCCTTCTGCAACCTAAGGGTATCTGGGTATTCAAACCATAAGGTGAATTTAAAAAGGCATACAACTAAAAGTCACTCTAATTTTACTAGAACAACACCCAGAGTGGTTTCATTAAAATCTGGCCCAAAACAAGTTCCTACTGCTTGACAAGCAGTTACTACTGCCAGACCATTTAACTCTGTTTACCCAAAACCAGCAGTTCAAAATGCAAAAACAACTTTCAAATATGCATCTAAAATTGCTCAAAAGCCTTTTCAATCAAAAGCAGTGGTCCAAAAACAAATTTGGAAACCAAAGGGTACAACTGCAAAGCTAGCAGTTCATACTGCTAGGCAAGCAGTTCATACTGCTGCTAGGGAAAAGAGGGCTAATGCTGTTAAGGCCTCAGCATGTTGGATTTGAAGACCTTTAAATCCAGTGGTGCATCAACTGTTCTCAAAAGATTTAATTACATTGATGCACGAGGCAAATCCAAGTCAGTAATGGCTTGGGTTCCCCAAGGAAACTAATTTCCTTATTTGTGTGCAGGGACATTCACAAGCAGATGATGAAGATCAAGGATATTCAGATAGTGGGTGTTCAAGGCACATGACAGGCAACATGTCTTATCTTTCAGACTTTCAATCATTGGATGGAGGATATGTTACCTTTGGTGGAGGAATGGAGGAAGAATTACTGGTAAAGGTACACTTAAAACCGGTAAATTGGATTTTGAAGATGTGTACTATGTGCAAGAGCTTAAGTATAACCTATTTAGTGTCTCACAAATGTGTGACAAAAAGAACAAAGTTCTTTTCACTAACACTGAATGTCTTGTGCTTTCTTCTGATTTTAAGATGCCTGATGAAAGTCAAGTACTTCTTGAAATTCCAAGAAAGGGCAACATGTACAGTGTTGATATGAAGAAGATTGTTCCTAAAGAGGCTCTTACTTGTCTTGTTACAAATGCCACATTGGATGAATCTATGAAATGGCGTAGGAGGCTTGGTCAAATTAATTTCAAAACCATAAATAAAATTGTCAAATATGGTTTGGTAAGAGGCTTGCCTCAGAAAAGATTTGAAAATGACCAAACATGCGTTGCTTGTCTCAAAGGCAAACAACATAAAGCCACTTGTAAGCCCAAGATTTTTAACTCTATTGATCACTCATTTTTTATGCTTCATATGGACTTATTTGGACCTACTTCTGTGAGTAGTATTAAGCATAAAAGATTTTGTCTTGTTGTTACTGATGACTATAGCAGGTTTACATGGGTTTTCTTTTTAGGTACTAAGGATGAGACTTCTAGCATTCTTAAGACATTCATTACAGAGATAGAAAACTTAGTAGACAAGAAACTAAAAGTCATTAGATGTGATAATGGGACAGAGTTTAAGAATAGAGTTATGGATGATTTCTGCAAAGAAAAGGGTATTAGAAGAGAATTTAGTATTGCTAGAACTCCTCAGCAGAATGGAGTAGCTGAAAGGAGAAATAGGACACTCATAGAAGCTGCTAGAACCATGTTAGCTGACTCTAAGTTGCCTATCACTTTTTGGGCTGAAGCAGTTAGTACTGCTTGCTATGTCCAGAACAGGGTTTTGGTTGTTAAGTCTCACAATAAAACATCCTATGAACTTTTTAGAGGTAGAACTCCTGCAATAGGAATTCTTAGACCTTTTGGATTTCATGTGATAATTCTGAATACCTTAGACCATCTAGGAAAATTTGATGGTAAAGCAGATGAAGGATTCTTGGTTGGATATTCTCTCAATAGCAAAGCATTTAGAGTATACAACTCAAGAACTAGGAGAGTTGCGGAAAACCTGCATGAGGATTTTTGGGAGAACAAATCCAATGTAGCAGGTGAAGGTCCCAAATGGCTATTTGATCTTGTGTCACTAACCCAATCAATGAATTATGTGCCTGTTGTTGTAGAAGTTAATGATTTTTCAGGTTCAGAAGCTAATAATGCAACAAATGAGGTAGGGTTAGGAAAATAGAAAGATCAAGATTATGTAATGATGCCAATATGGACAAGTGTGGATTCAACTTCAATAAATGATGAACCTTCTTCTGATGAAGCTAAAGAAGGGATTAAAGGTGAAAACAAGGAAGATGGAACTGAGGAACAAGAGAATCAAGTTAATAGTACTAATGATGATAGTACTGCTGAGACCCAACTTGATACTGCTAGGCCAAAGGTTTCTACTGCTAGGCCAAATGTTTCTACTGCTGAGCCACAAGTTTCTGCTGCTGAGCCAATTGATCCTACTGCTGGCTCATCAAACTCAATTGAAGCAGAATTCTCAGAAGATGAAGTGGATTTCAACAATCTCCCACCTCATTATCAAGTTCCTTCTACACCACACACAAACGTAGAAACGGGATATTTCAACTAAAAACTTGTTTACGTTAATTTTAATGTAAAGTGTTTTCACATTTTGTTATCATCAAAATGTGAAGTTATCGAAAGATATAAATAATGTTTTTAGAACATTATTTGCATCAACAAAGCATATATTTGGCATTTATGATACGTTTTTGGTATTTTGAGTCCGTTTTTTATATATAAAAGGTATGTGAAAATACACATACCATACATCGAAGAAAGTCAAAGAATATTTTGAACCAAACATTGAAAGACTCCTCAAAAACATTGTCACTACAGTTCCACTCATCTTACAAACTCAACCATCAAAGCCAAAGGAACCAACAATTTAAGAACTTCAGATTCAGTTGTTATAAATTATCGTGTCTCACAACATTGACTCCTGAAGAAATAGCACTCTCTGATGTTATCGCGACAAATATTTCAAAGGAGTCATGCAAAGCCGATGCTGAGAAAGACAAAAGACCAAGGGATGACGAAGACCCTGACCCGAATTCACAAGAAAAGAAACAAAAGACTATCAGTGGTTCTTCCTCTCAACACAAGGAACCAGTTATCCCATCTGAAACCACTACAACTGCCAAATCTCCACCAAGGGCAGCAGGATCCAGACCCACAGCAATGGAACATCATTTCGAGTTCACTGAAGAGGATGACTTAGAACGAGTTCACTATCAACCAAAATCTCCACCAAAGCCAAAAGATAAAAAGTCTAAGAATGACGAGCAGCCCAAAGACAAAAAGTCTAAGGTTGTTTCATGGCTTGAAGATGACACAACTGAAGGATACGAGTGGTTTGATAAACTCGTCAGTTCTCAACCTTACATCGACGACGACTCAATGATTGAAGGTCGCACACTTGAGTTTACTCAAAAACTCAAACATGATCAACGCATCAAGAAGATCACTAAAGGAGAACTTCGTCGAATAAAGAATGATGCTTTCAACATGCTTAAAGATCGGTCCTCGAGTGCAGCTGAACTAGAATATCACTTGGAAAACATTGCGCGTCCAATGTCAAATGATATCAGCTGGACTAATCCTGAAACCTATGTGGTTGATAATACCTTGCAACCGAAGAAACCATATTTTACAGACTGGGAAAAACCGTTGCCATTTGTTGGAACTTCCGATCATCCTGCTGTTCCCTACAGCTTCTTCTTCAACAACGATCTTGAACTTCTCTAACACGGCGTCAAGTGTCAACCCAAGTATGCAACGTGAATAACCTTGATCCCTGCTGCAAGATACCCACAACCGGCCATCGAAGAAATAGCAACAAACCTCTTCGTCACTCACAAAGTGCTGTATGATAAAGATGCGCATCTCAGAATCATTGCCATGGTACAAAAGCAAACTTTTAGCCAAGTCACCGACACCGGTGATGAGCGATCTCAGAATCATTGCCATGGTTAGCATCGAAGCACAGAAGAAGTATGATCACACTTTTCAGAACAAAATCAGGATTAGAAGACAGGATCAGAAGATCTACATGTTCTCAGAAGCAGACTTCCCAGATTTGAACCTTAACGACATTGAAGACATGTATCTCATAAAGGTTCAAAGGAAAATGCATCAATTTTCAACCGAGCTTCTGTACGCATTCAGCATTTCACTACTTTACTACATTCGAAGAAAAATCATTCAAGAACGTGTTGAAGACCTGTAGCTTGGAGTCGAGAGTTATCAACGAAAGCTTAACTTAACCGCACCACTACTACATCTTCCAAATATCAATCAAGAACCCCAGTATACCCTGAAGAAAGACCTAACCTTTGGTTTCGTCTACAAAAGTGATCTCACCATCAATTGCTTCATGGGATACAAGGAGATTCATAAGTTTTACGACCACACACTTAAGAAAGTTCGAGACGGATTAGCCATTAGGTTGAGATATCGAGAGCTGTACAAGACAAGCAGGTGGACAACTCCTCAATTACGAGAAGTTCGTCAATTCAATTTGAAGCTGGAAAAGAGGCTAACATTCAGAGATCAGATGCGGAGACTGGAAAGCTATGTTGGAGGCAGACCATCATTCCCTATAAGAAATTTTCAACGACCTGATCCAGTGTTCACAATCTTCAGAAACATTGATTGATGTAAGACTTGGGTATTCTTTTGATTATTTTTGCTTGTAAAACATTATGGCTTGTGCATACATAACAGTGTACAACCCATTCTTTGTAAAGAAAGGACCTTGAGGCACGCTTTAGTGCCTCAATCCTAATATAAGGAGCGAAAGCTTCTTACTTTTGAGTAGAATTAATCAAATTTCTTAAGTTTTTCATAATTCTGCTCAAAAGAACAAGTATTCCCTCTCGTAATCAAAACCTCAAAAAGTTATTTCACTTATTGAGGGGGAGTATTTGAAACAATCTTTGTTCAAAATGATAAGTTCTTGTTCGTTTCTTCCTACAAACCTCAAAAAGCATATTTTAATCAATATGTTCTTCAAAAATAACATCAATATGCTATTTTTGAGGGGGAGAAAAACAAAAGTGATTAAAATATGGTAACAAATGTGGAATCTCATATGAGCTCGACTCAGATTTGACCAACGAATTGACGAAACTGAACTTTCAGTAATCAAAAAGACTTGTCCTGGATGGGTAATAATTTCAAGCAGGTCTAACCAGTGATGTAAGCGTGTCTCGAATAGGACTTGTCTAAGTAGAGTGTACCATTTTGAGAGATTCTCCTTGAATATGACCTGGACGGGTAATAATTTGAAGCTGGTCTAACCAGTGATGTAAGCGTGTCTCGGAGCGGTCATGTTCACTAAGAATCAATCAATTCAAAAGTACAAACTCCATCCAACATGTGCAAATTAAACTTAAAAACCCATGAGCACATGTGAAGGGGGAGTATTTCTGAAAATGGAAAACCCTCAAAGTGTTAACAAAATATATTTTATAATCATAAACACTTTGAGAGATTTTACAAAAGATCAATAAATCTAGGAAAATCATGGAGTAATAAGGTGATTGTTAGGATTTACTAATGTAATTCTCAGTGATTGAATAGAAATTCCCAGTATTTCTGAAAATGTAATTCGCGGTGGTTTCAAACGGTCAATAGTCGTGGAGTTATACTTCGGTATACTTCAGCGGCTCACCCAGAATCGTTGATATACTTCGGTATATCTGTGTAAGCCTTATTGGGGGTATCCAATTCAAGAATAGCCTTTGTAAGGATTAGAGAGAGTTTTCATACTATGCTGATTAATTATCTTGAAGTATGAACTTGTAAGTGTTAGAAACTTTATTGCTAACTATTTTCATGCAGGTACTCATGGTGACCCGGAGTTCTAGCTAGCTGTAACCGTAATTACCACCACTATCATCAACAGCATTCCATTTCCACATGCTCATACGAACATCTGAATGTCATTCAAAGTTCAAATACACTTCTCATCAAAGATCGAAGCAAAAGTTCATAATTCAAAGATCAAAGCTAAAAGAATGAGAATCACTTGAAGTACAAAGATCAAAGTTGAAAGAAGTATGAGAATGGTGGAAAAGACGTAAAGACACCAGAGCTAAAGACGTTGACGAAAGGCATATCACAACTATATCACATCATATAGAACAAGAACAAAGAACAAAGATACTAGAGACGTCAAAGACAAAGAAGCAAAGAAGACGTCAAGCAACCTTTGATGACCAACCCTTAGGGGGAGATTGTTGGGAATGCATGTAACTAGTATCAAGTCTTGGTCATATACTTATGTAATAGGTTGCTTAGTTTTATATGGCTTATATGTTTGTAAAAGCCTACGGCCCAAGTAGTAAGCCCATGGGCCGTATGGAAATGTTTAGCAAGAGCACATGGGGTGTTGCCCTAGCTCCTTGCCTATATATACAATGTAAACCTCACATAGTGAGGGGTTGGTTATTCATATATGCTAAGGAACCTTTGCTACCTTTTCTTATGATATAATCGACCTATACATGATTGCGTGGTTTTGTAACCTTACAACAGGTTTTACCTCTCGAGGGATCTCAAGAGGCTTACAACCCCACCAGGCAGTGTACCTGACCGATGTAGTATAGTGTAGTGGTAAGTACGGGGGATTGATCGTTCTCCACAGGGAATAGTGTTCGTTAGGTATGAAAGACTACTCTAATTAGGTCTAAAGGTTGAGGAAGATTCTTTTTTTATGTTTTTATAGTTTTTATGAAAGCAAGTAAAATCTCGGGTTTGAAGGAGTGGGCGGAATTAGTTGCTAGTCAACTAACCCAAATTACTACGAATGCAATAAAATTAAATAACTGAAAATAAAATGTGGTGAGAAACTTATGTGTAGAGAAATGTGTTTACTTAGATTTCCTTACTCCCTAACTATCTTTTACCGGTTAATTAGTGTGTATTAGTCGCGTGGATGACGGGTGTATTCCTTAATACCATTCGTGGGGTGGCGTACTTACTTCCCCAACTCTACAAGCTCCTACTTCACTCCTATGTCGAGCCGGCTAGGAAGCTCCTAACATGGGATCACTAGAATTCGCTTGTGCATTAAATACAACCATAAAACCTTTAGTACGCATTTGGTTCATGTTTCTTAAGACGTTCAAGCAAGTTACCGAATAGGAAGTTAGCCAGTTTTCTTAAGCCTAACATAGATAAACAATCATCCAATACAACTAATAACACACTAACAACCAATAATCAATAGCTAAGTTTCATTAGATCTAAGCAAACACAAGATAAAATTAGCCTAACATGTTAAACAAAAGACAAGAATAAGATAGAATCAAACAACACATAGACATATTGAATGATTAATTGATAACTTATCTTTCAATGAAACATGGAAGATCTCAAGGCAAAAAGCCCTGAAAAAGTAGCTAAAATCGTCTTAGGGTTTTCTCCCAAAATTCCACACACTAAGCTCTCTCTTAATGACAAAAAATTAGAAAACTATATATAGATTTTTGGATCTGACGGCGTCACCTTATGGAGTGTGACGCCGTCACCTCGCCGCTTTTAGGGTTCCCGGATGACCTTCTTGACGCCGTCCCTCTTTAGCTCTTCAAAAATCCATTCTGGCTTATCAAGGCTTGACGCCGTCGAACCATGAACGTGACGCCGTCCCCTTATGATTTAAGCCGTGACGCCCTTGATCAAGTTAAAGCGTGACGCCGTCAGAATTCACATGCTATTTTCACTGGCCCGTCATGAGTAAATTTCACGTCCAACTTTTCTTGCTAAGGCATGACGCCGTCTAGAGTAAATCTTGACGCCGTCAAGAGTAACTTTTAGCCGATTTTTGAGACTTTGCCGTTTTTCTTCACTTTAATGCTCCAAAAACGTCCAAAATGCCTCCTTTTCCAGATTTCTCCTCAAAAGTACCTAAAATGACAAAAGGAACGATTTAGGGCAATATTTGATCAAATAAATACGATTTAAGGCTTAAATGACCCCTTAAAAGCGGTACACTTTTCGCTTCATCAAATACCCTTACACTTGAGATTTGCTTGTCCTCAAGCAAATGCGCTTTTATTCTAATCAAAATACAAGTTAGGGGTCATTTAATGCTAACATAAAAGTAATTACAACAAATATTCGTTCCACTTTAATCATAATAAGCACGGAGATTACAAACTAGCACCTCACAAGTAGTGTTTAGATACTCACATCTCTCAAGTGTCATCAAAATAAATCTCATAAATGAAAACGGATAATATCTCTCACTACCTGTCATAGCAAATAGATTACCATAGGCTTGGGAAAGGATCGAAAACCTCCTCCACTAGGCGTAAGCACCAAAGATAAACTATCAAAGAGGGCTTTTAAATGGGTGATAACGTTAGGTGTAGGGAAAAGGAAAACACGGTTTTGTTGGATACGGGATATTTTACTGGTGGCGAGTTAAAGATCTTGATCAATTACATGTACTATACAATGTTGCTAAGCCAAGACTAGACTCGATCTTAAGCTAGAAACGAAATAACAAAATAACAAAAATATAAAACAAACATAAAATGAAACGGGATGGTAGTCCGTATGTTTTTTCTATTTTTCTTTTTCTCATTTTTTTTGTATTTTTTTTTGATTTTTTTTTTTTTTTTTTTTTTTTTTTTTTTTTTTTTTTTTTTTGCATACACTTTTACCCTACCATCCAAAATAATACATCATAGGGGCATTGCATCCCCTTACACTTGAATTTTTACATAACTTTACAAATAACTATTCTAATGACTCGAATTAAGATAATCGAAAAACTTGGAGTACTTTTAAAATATTTAGCACATATGGGGGTAATAAATGATGTTCTTCCCCATTACTCCATTATACTAGTACTTTACCCATGAGTCCCAATCGTCCCAAAACAATATGTACAAGGATATGACTCGACTTAGCAACCATGTAATCAACTAGATAATTAACTTGGGTTTAAACAAATGTTGTAACAATAATGCACTAAAAATGAGTGCATACAAGGTAGGCTAAGGCGATTTGGGTGTACATTTAAGTGGGGTGTAACAAATTCTTCCTTTAAGTAAAATGCTTAAAGGTCGAAACGAAAAGATAGGCTCTGAGGGGTGTACTAGGGGTATCGTGTACTAAAAATGAGTACAACGCAAAGGGTGTGGGAGAATTACTTGACCAATGTAGCCAAAGTAATTATAACAAAAACACAGGTGTAAAACAATGGGTTAATCCTAATGCCTCTTATCATGTAGTAAATCTAACTACACGAATGTAGTCTCACTTGTGGCCTTGGAATGGTCCTAACGCAAGTTCTAGAATCTAAGTGCTACCGGTACACACATCATAGCATAAATGCTTTTCCTACCAATTCTAGGGGCGAACCTCACATATTTGGGGTGGAAAATTTTTTAGTGGTACGGTTTTGTGCTAGTCATATAACTCCTATCCGTGAGACGCTCATTAAGATCAAAGTTTCACTCCTATATGTTGTAAAAAAATTTAAATTTGGCACTAAAATTACCCTAACAAGTATTTATCCCAGTTTTATTACACATCTACTATTAAACAAACAAAAATCAAGCGCAATGACATTCTCTAAAATCGTACTTTTACCCTCCCCTTACACTTAAGATGAACATTGTCCCCAATGTTCAAATAACAAGATGTAAAAGCAAAAAGTAAAAGAATGAAATCAAATACTCCCCTGATTCGTTCGGTGGATAATGAAATTACACGGTTAAATCTTCCTCCAAAGAGAATGTTGAAACTCCATGACTAATGCATCGCCATAAGCTTGATTCCATAAACATCTCCTTGTCCAAAATAACCTGTTAAACCTGAGAAAACAAACACGAAAACCTGCATAACATCGGCGGGAAAAATCTATATATAAGGATATAATGCTTGTGGAATGATAATTTTGCAGATTCCTGGAGATTATAAGTTGGAGATTTAATAAAAACTTTTTATGAAAACAAAACTTTCAAAAATTTCTGGAAATTAAATCTGACGCCGTCAGGTTATAAACCCTGACGCCGTCAGAAATGACCTGACAAAAATTTTCATTTTTAGTTTCCGGAAAATTTCTGGAAAAACCTTTACCTTACTTCCTGGAAATCTTGCAAAACATCATTATGACTCGATACAAGCATTTGACTCAAACAATTACGAATATGTATGCTAATTTATTATTATTATGATTCATGTTCATTTGTGTTCTAATAAACCGATTTAGATTTCCCTTACACTTAACTTTTGCAAAATACCTTTATATGTAGTTAAGACGAAGTTAAAAACAACATAAAGCATTTTCACAATTTAGTTTTTAACATGAATCAATAATAATAAAAATTAAACACACATACGGAAAATAAAATCAAACAAGCAAATAAATAAACACACAAAGCAAATAAAACAAATAAAGCTTGGGTTGCCTCCCAAGAAGCGCTTTTCTTTATTAACGAGTCTTGTAGCTAGACTCAAAGTCACGTTCATTACGTGACTCCATCATCGGTCATGGTTCCTAGGCCATCCTCCTTCCCGGTTTTATATTCCGGTCCTAATTTCAAACAATCCTTGTAGAAACCGAATATCCTTTCCATAACATAGTCTACTCCTTTACTTCTATCCTCATCATTCCTATAGTAGACCGCTTGTTTAAGCTCCTTCTCAACATTTGACAAGTGTTGGAATTGTTCTATCTTATATGGCATTTGGTAGCTTACTTCATCGGTCTCATCCTTAAATCTAACTATCCCTAAGGAAGGTTCATAAGTCATTCTAGAGACCTCAACAAATGGTTTTCCAAAAACCACTTGAGTCAAGGATGCATCGACTATTGGGCGGATATCTTCTACAATTACAAAGTCGGTGACATAGGTGAAGTTTCCTACATAAACCGGTAATCCCTTAACTCTTCCCGTGAAGTTACTCATCCAACCCTTGTCAGGGAACATCCTATACCCAAGTTGATTTTTCATTATCAAGTTGTAGTGGGCTCTAGTCATGATGTTTATGGGCGATCTAAGGTCGATGTAAGCTTTCCACACATGCAAATGTCCGATGTTGCATGGTATGTTGAGATTAGAAGGG
Source organism: Artemisia tridentata subsp. tridentata (assembly GCA_021014915.2). NCBI lineage: Eukaryota > Viridiplantae > Streptophyta > Magnoliopsida > Asterales > Asteraceae > Artemisia > Artemisia tridentata. The sequence goes on from CP139508.1 coordinate 292,624,779, forward strand.
TCGCCTATTTCTATGATTGGTCTACCTAGGAAGTATGGTGCCTCGGGGTCATCGAATAAGTTTGTATGATATGCGCGCTCTTCCTTAGTGGGTAGCCTATTGAAGTAGTCCTCATCATCATCTACTTCTTCAATCTCACTTGTCCTAACTTCCTTATCAACCTCGACTTTCTTATCCTCATCCTTAGGTTCACTATTATCCTCATTCCTATCAATTGGTTTAATAGTGACAATGTTGACAAAGTGGACGTGTTTGGATGAAGAGGGGTCTTTTACTTGGGGTCCGCTATTTGTGTTCCTAGCGTCCTTATGTGGAGGTGATAGCACTTGGTTATTGAGGGCTTTCAACAAGTTGTCAATTTTGTTGGTCATCTCTGTTTGTTGTTGATTGAATTCGGTCTCGAATCTAGCTATCCGAGCTTCTTGAGATGCCATAAATTGGGAAATCAATCCTTCAAAGTTATTGGTACTACCATTTCCGGAAGGATTGTTGTTGAAAGTACGGTTCGAGTTGGAACCGCTTGATTGGAAACGATTAGGTGGGTTGGAAGAATTGGTTTGTTGTGTGTTTTGGTTTTGTTTCCACCTAAGGTTCGGGTGATTTTTCCATGAGGGGTTGTATGTATCACCGTAATGGTTTGGCTCGGGTTTGAAAGTGTACCACTTGTCTCCCGCTCCGTCGGTACGCGAGGATGCGTAGTCCACAAAAGCTTGTTCGGGGAGTTCCATGCAATCACGAGTGTCGTGGGGACCACTACATAATTCACATGAAGAAGTGATTTTGTTCACTTGGCTTGAAGGTTTAGGAGCCTCGTAGGATTTCATGAGAAACTTGACTTGGTCTTCAAGTTCTATGATCCTACGGTCAGAAGTGCTTGAATTGTTCGAAGGCAAAGATATTGCCTTGACCGTTTTATTCAAATCACGGGGATCACTCCAACTTTCGTTGTCATAAAGAGCAAGATCCTCTAGGAGAGCCCATGATTGTTCCGCACTTAGATCACGTAGCTTGCCACCGGCCGATTGGTCAATGGTTTGCCTCGTGGAGAGATTGATATGGTCATAGAAGATTTGGACTTGGAGCCAAAGTTCTATGCCATGGTGAGGGACTTTTTGGAGTAAGTCCTTGAATCGAGTCCATGCCTCGTAGAGAGTTTCGCCTTGACGTTGTTGGAACATCAAGATATCATTCCTTAGCTTGGTATTTTCTTCCCGGTGGGAAAAACTGAGCAAGGAAACGAGTGGTGAGATCATCCCAAGAGGTGATGGATCCTGCGGGTTGACGTTCTAGCCACTGACTAGCTTGGTCCCGCAAAGAGAATTGGAAGAGACGCAATCGGGTCGTCTCTCGAGTGGCAACATCAAGGTCTATGGAATCAACGATTTTAAGAAAGTCCTTGAGATGTTGATTAGGATCTTCAGAACGAAGTCCATGGAATGCGCATCCGCTTTGCACCAACCGGATGGTGTCGGATCGCAAGGGTGTGATATTGGCTCCTTGAGTGAGCTCAATGGTGTTTTCGATAGCCATGGTGGCTAGGACGGGAATACTCTCCTAAAGTACGGGCTCTAGGAGGTGGTTGTGGTTGTTGTGGTGGTGGGTTGTGTGGGTTAAGGATATTACCATCTTCCATGATGTCGGACGGTAATGGTTACGAACAAAGACACGAAGAAAATAGATAGACTAAAGAAATCCTAGAAAAATAAAATAAAAATCTCACTAGAAAGGAATCTAGTGAGTAGACCTAATAGAAATAAAAATTCAACCTAAACAATAACTATTCCCCGGCAGCGGCGCCAAAAACTTGATTGCGTGGTTTTGTAACCTTACAACAGGTTTTACCTCTCGAGGGATCTCAAGAGGCTTACAACCCCACCAGGCAGTGTACCTGACCGATGTAGTATAGTGTAGTGGTAAGTACGGGGGATTGATCATTCTCCACAGGGAATAGTGTTCGTTAGGTATGAAAGACTACTCTAATTAGGTCTAAAGGTTGAGGAAGATTTTTTTGTTTTACGTTTTGATAGAATCAATAAATTCTTAAGTTTTGCATTAATTGCTAGTCAAAAAAATTACCTAACAAACCATAAAAGTTATACTTATTGGGGGTGAGAGAAACTTTTGTGTAAATGATAAGTTTTGTTAGTTTTCCTACAAACCCAACATATTTTAACAAGTTTTAAAATACTATATGTATTTTTAGTCGGTGGAGAAACGAGTGATTAAAATACCAAATTGTGGGATGCTATGACTCACCAACTCTACCAAGATTACGACTGCTTGTCAGATCGAAAAGTTTGCCTATGGGTACTAATTCAGCATTCGTAATTAATTACAATAGAAACTTTTAGTAGACCATTTTGGAGATTTCTTAAGAGAGGGTATATTTAAGCGGGTTAAACCGATATGTAAGGTTCTCGGAGCGTATTTCTAAGACATAATTCAAATAACAATCATCCAACATTCAATTAAAACTTAAAAACCATGAGTCAATGTAAGTATTTCATAGAAAGCAAACCAAAGTGTAAAATAGTATATTTAAATCATAAAACTTTGAGAGATTACAAAAGTTCAATAAACAACACATAGGAGAATAATGAATGAGATTTACTATGTAATTCTCAGTTTGAATGAAATTCAGATTTCAGGCAAAAGACCTGTTAAAAGTACAAATCGTGGTTTACTTGGTTTTCGCGTCACCAAAATCCTGATAACTCGTATATCTGAAGCCTTCTTAGGTACAATAAATAGAAAACTTTTAAATAGAGGTTTTCATACTATGGCGATTAATTATGGAGTGATGAAGGTTACGAACTTATTGCTAACATTTTAGGGTACCATGGATGACCAGTTCTGCAGCTGTTCGTCCCCTTTATGCATCTAAATTCCATTCTGGCTTATCAACGACATTGAGCATCAAAGTTCAATACTCTATGCAACGATGACGCAACGTTCCCTATATTTAAGACCGTAAAAAATGCCCTTGAGTCAAGTTAAAGTTGAAGAAGTCGAGAATGTACATGACTAAGACACGACTGCGTTGAGTAAATGTCATCCAAACTTTTCTTGACAAGCATAAGACCGTACTAGACGTAAAGACGACGCAAGAAGATAAACTTTGATGACCATCCCTTAGGAGATTTGGCGATGCTGTACTGTATCAATCTTGCATATAATCGTAAAGGTTGCCGTTTTTAGGATATTTTCCTAAAAGTACCCTAAAGATGGCCAAAAGTGAAACCGGTGTTTAGCTGGCATATATATCAATAAATACAAGTGAGGTTTATAAATGCTAAGGAACCCTTTGCTACACTTTTCCTTGATATCATCGACCTATACATTATCTCTTTCTCATCTCTCTCACTTATATTCTTGTGTTATATCTATTATGGTGACCTAACAACATTTGGTACCTAACAATTAAGCCTCCCTTCTGGAAACGTATCATCAAAGAATCCTAGAGCGGGGAAGAGTCTAGCTAATGACTAAGAAATAAATTAAGCGCTTCTCGGGAGGAAACCCGAGCTTTTAATCGTATTCTTGTTTTAATTCTTATTTTTTAAATAAACATGTACACCCTTTTACTAAAACTCTTTTCAAACTTGAAAAATCTTAAGTTTGGGGGTGTTATGTGCTAATAATGTTTAATATATTATTGGTTGCATTTTCTTTGTTTGTTTTTGTTTGTTTGTCTTTGTTTGAATAATTGCAACAGGTGATGGTGATGATACTTGAACACATGGATGTGGAATCGGTCGATCTCACAAGCTCATGCTACTTATATCATTCGAAGCTCGATCACGATTCCCAAGCTCAGGCAGTTTCATTTCTCTTATGTTTAATTTCCTAAATTTTCATGATTCATTGTTCTTTACATTGAGGACAATGTCAAACATAAGTGTAGGGGGAGGAAATAGGAAAATGAAACTAGTTTTTAAATTTTTCTATATTTTTTAGCCTAATTTTTAATTGTTTGCCCATGTGATCTAGTTGTTTTCACGCATATATGTTAATATATTAGAATAACTAGATCAATCCACTGATAAAACCTGTAATTTTGGAAATTCGAGATATGTCCCGACTGTCATTGCAATCCATTTTTGGGATCGATAACATTGCTAGCGCATTTGTAGCCTATCCTACCATATATGTGAGGAATTGAGCTTGTTTCATAAAGCATGCATCTTTTATGCTTGATGTTTTGCTATGAGTGTGCCGGTGATTTTATTTATTCTAGAACTTGTACTTGTAAATCATTACCAGACCGCAGTGAGATCACATTCATGTGATAAAAGTGTATTCGCGTAATTAGAGGCATCCTCAGGATTCAACCAAATGGCCATCCGTTTACATACATTTGATATTTTACCTAGCTATTCCGGATAGTTAAACTCCCAATATGGACCCATTTGTTAGCACTCAGTTTTAGTGCTAGATACCATTAGTACACCTTCTGAGCCATCCTTTTTATTTTGTTACATCCAATAAAAATACAAAAATATTTTACACTTTTAGCCTTAACCTTACCCTTAGTCAAGTCTTGGTTGGTTACTGGCTACTTGGAAAGATGGTTGTTATGTAGGAAATCCTTGAATTTCTGAGAATGTTGCAAACTCCATGATAATCTCATGGATAATCTATTGAAATTATGATCGATGGCCGAAAAATGTGGCCGGTATAATCAAAAGAAAAAGAAAAAAATAAAATAAAATAAGTCATCTCAACTATAAGGTGACAAAGATAGCCTGAGAGGATGTGATACACTTTTGAGGATGTTAGTCCTTTATAACGTGTGTATATGATACTTTGAGTGAATATGATTAAGTATGCGAAATCTACTTAACCACACTTAAAAGGATATTGGTTATGGAAATAGAACAGTAATGCTTGTTTATTGAACAATGAACACAGAAAGTATAACAACAAACGATTCAATATTATTGAGAATAATACGAGTGATCTTCACTATCACTAGGGTTATAAAACCTTGAATCTCTATTACAAAGATAACTATTTCTGTTATAGTTCAACTCTCTTAGTTAATATCTAATAGTTACACACTTGAGCATATGCATTAGTCTAGACTTTATTAAGTACACCTAATATCTATGCTAAGATCTCCCTTTTATAGTCCAACGGAGATCTTTACAATATTGTCAAGTCTTGTCAAACTACTTGCTTGTTATGTCTGTCAGTAGCAAAGATACAACATGTTCTGTGTATACAACTTATAGACTTATCACATATCAAAGATATTATCTACCGTATATACTTGACTTTTATACACAAAATATCTTTTTCATACTTATCTAATCAGCAGTAGTATACGTCAACAGTTATCCACTCAGCAGTAGTATGAGTCACTCCAACAGCAGTATTCAACCAACAGTACCTTCTTTGTACTAGCAGTACTAACTTATCAGTTAGTACTGTTAGTTATAACTTGAACAGACTTCAAATATACACTAGTAGTTAGTACTGTTAGTGTATTCTTCTCAGCAGTACTAACCTTTAGAACATTTACTTTCCAATACTTATCTTCAGAACATTTAATTCCCAACAATCCTCCCCTAAACTTGTGATCTATCCCAAATCATCAAGTTTCTTCTGAATTAAATGAGGATTGTGAGAGTCTTCCAAACACTACATAGTCAGACTCTTTGATCTGAGCTTTTCTTTGTTCTGCATGATTAACTATCTTTCTATCTAACTCATCTGCCATCTGTGAATCACTTTCAGCCATTTTCTTTGTCTTCAACAGAAGTAGTACCATGCTTAGGCTCTATTCATAGCCTAAAAGATGGTGCAATTTCCTTGGATGGAGGAATTATAAGAGGCAATGGTGCTGTGTATCTTGGATGCTTGAAGCCTGATATTATATTCCTTGTAATTGCTCCAAGAAGTCAAGTTATCTCTCAGCAAGCCATGCAAGTGATGAACAAACATAGTGAAATAAAATTGAAACTGAAAGAACTTAGAAAGAACTTTCTCCATTTGAATATCATCAATTGAAGAAGAGAGATGAATTGCTTCATCCTTTCTGAATATATATAATACTCCAGAATCTTGTCCAAATTTCCAACATGAATATATCAATATGGGCAATCTTCCTCCCCAATCTTTCTCTTTTGTTTGATCAATTTAAACTTCCTCCCCTGTTTTTGAGCATACACATTCACAGTCTTTCATCCTCTGATAATCTTCCTCCCCAATATTTTCATCAATTTGGGCAATCTTCCTCCCCAATCTTTGGTTAATCTTCCTCCCCTGTTTGGAAGATCTCTCACCATCATCTGAACTTGACTCCTTTGATGAACTAGAAGAAGTTCATCTTCCAATTTGGATACCTTATCAGACAATATTGTACATAGAGCCATCAATTCCTTAAATTTCACTCTGATGCCCTCATCACTTCCAGGTGTGTTAACTCCTGTGAGAGGTGAATCATGGGGCAATAACTCATAATCCATCATTAGATGGGTTTCTGAGCCAATATGAATCCAAAAGATTTTAAGAAACTTTTGACTTAGCAGTATGAACTTGATTTTAATTTGAAAAATCATACTGCTAACAACCATTTTGAAAGGATTAAGTGTAGTAACAGACACTTAATCAAGATTTTGGTTTAAATTAACCTCTGGTTGTGTGAGAACCAATGTATTCAGTTATAAATAATTGCCTGTGAATAGATAAACCCATTCAAAGGGCTTTCTTGACAGGGTTTCCAGCTCGTGGCAGTTGTTACCTCTAACACAAGTGTTAGATTTACATTTGCTCGCTGTTATTTCTATCAGATGTCCTTAGACTTTCTCATAATACTAAAAAGTATAAAATGATAGAAAGTGAGTTGAATCAGTTACTATCTGATCAACTAAGCCATTAATTCAAAATGAAATATCATAATAAGTTTCAAGAGAGAAGTTTTAAAGAATTTATTAACTTAGGTATACACCTTTGCTAATGAATTCCCAAACTCTGACTATCATTAACCAATTATGTCAGCAACTTGAATTTCCAACTTTTGTTTGTTCACACTTTGCACTTGAAACTTCCTTTGTGCTGAAATTTTCAGACCTGAAAATGTTAGTTTAAAACCAAGAAAACAAAATGCAAAGCATTTGTCTTATAGCAGTAGAATTATATGACTAACAGTATGAACAAAACAATCCAAATTTGTACTAGCAGTACAAACTTTTCAATAGCAGTACTAATTGACAATGCTAGTAGTAGAAATCCAATTTATATACAAAAACACACAGTTTTAAGTCATTAAGGATTAAGCATCCCAATACTTTCTTCCAAGTATTGAAACCTTCCTACATCAAAAGCTTTTGTGAGAAGATCTGCAAAGTTGTGATCAGAATCAATTTTAGCCACTTGAATCAACTTTTTCTCATTGCAGTCTCTAATAAAATGATGTCTAATTTCTATGTGTTTTGTTTTAGAGTGTTGCACTGGATTTTTAATTATACAAATTGTACTACTATTATCAATATATATGACAGTGTTCATGAAATTGTACCCATAGTCAAGAAGTTGATTTTGAAGCCATAGCACTTGACCACAGCAACTTGCAGCAGCTACATATTCAGCTTCAGTTGTTGACGTAGCCACAGTTGTTTGCTTCTTACTGTCACAATTCGCATTTTCGAGTCTTTACTATGCACGGGATTGCATCATTCCAATTTACGTATATTCATTAAACGTTACCACTCAGTCATTACTACTAATATTATACTCAAGTACTCCCGATTATGATCCTAAAATACTTTCATGCTATTTTTAATGATATAAAAAAAAATATTATTAGTTTACCCGGTGTTTTGAAACCTTTTGCGATATTTTACGTTAAGAGCTTATAACTCCGTCGTTTTGCGATATTTCATCACGATCACTATTTTTACACCCGATTCTTATCAGTAACATGATTTCATAATTTTCACGACTTCGTCGAATTTTATTTTTATTCGTCACGTTTTATTTTCAGTTAACCCGGTACCCGATAACACCGAAATTTCACACTAAACCAACTAATCCTACTCTAAAATATCTAACTAGTCCAAAAATACCACAAAACCACCTCTTGCAAACCCATGTGCCGCCCCCCTTTTTGCTTGCCTAATAAACCAAGAAACATTAATGGTACTTGATATTTAAACTAGTTTATTCATTAATACTTTTACATAACACATTTAGCTATCAAAGCAAAGCAATACTCTCTCTTTCTTCTCTCTATCCCACGGCAACAAAGGAGAACAAGGAAAGAAGACCAAAATTTTCAAGAACAAGTGATTTTGACAACCTTAGTATACTTCTATTTTAGGTTTTGAAATAAAAACCAAGGAGTATTTAGAAACCTAGTTACTTAAACCTCTTCAAACTACTAGTAAGCTTTTCATGATCTTTCTTAACCTTTCATATATTTACTTGATGTATTTTATGCTCTAGAAGTAAAACATGCACGTATGATATGTAAACATACCACTTGTTCTATTTTTCACAATAACTATCTCAAACATTAGATCGGCATGTTTTATTATCATCCCCGCGAAACCCACTATTTTTAGTGATGTTTAGGACCCATGACACCCTAAGAAGGTGTATGGTAGGATGTGTGTACTTGTGGAGTTGTGTTGTAGTCGTTTGATCAAGCCGCGAACCAAGAAAACGAGTTTTTAACATATATATATACCCGCTGTCCAGAAATGTAAACCTTGGAAAAATCAGTAACCATGGCTTTATTTTAGCTTTTATAAATAGAAAGTACTCTCAAATACGAAAACGTGGTCGCTTGAATCATTAAAAACCGAGTTATAACGAAGGAGATACGATATTTTAAAGTTAACTACGTAAAACTATTATTTTCTGAAAATTTTGGGCTGCTGGCCGAACTTCAGGGGACAGAGCGAGGCGTTAGCCGTAGTCTAGATGAGCCAAGCCAGTGAGAATATGTTAGTTCATGTTATGACGATCGCGTGGATATAAAGAACGTTAAAAACCGACTTATAACGACCAAGATATGAATTTCTGGAAATCCGACAAACAAAACTCATTTTGACAGCTTTACAATAATCTCAATATTTTCTAAGTATAAACAGTTTTGCGAGGCACCATCTTTCGAGCTATTTTCCCGTTGAGCGAGATGGTTTGAGCCATCAACTCCTTGAAGTGAAACGAAGTATTCCCGGCCTATTTTCCAAATCAATCGACCGCTTGTTGATTGAACTTATATTGAGAAAGTTATGAATTTCCTAGTATCGCCAAAAAACAACTATTTTAAGAAAATGTTTCTAAGTGTGGGAAATTGTTTTGCAAGACGCCATATTCAAAGCCGATTTTCTTTATGATCGTGACGCGTATGATCAAAACTCAAAAGAGACGACATTGAGATGTTGTTGCAAGGATTTCAAAAACGTCAAGTTCTATTCCTAACTCTTAACGTACAATATTTTACGACTAGCTTTGCAAGGCCGTTCGGGCATATTTTCACCAATTGTAAAAGTAATATTTTGCGACGAAACTATATTATTTGACAATAAAACACCAAGTAGGGATCGGGGAGTATTATTCCAACATTTTTACACGAAATCTAGTATATGACTTGCCGAGATGTCAAAAATATATTTTTCGACAGAAAACGTTATTTTCAAAAATAACGAGTGGTATCGTTAAACATACGTTTTTGCATGAGTTGCATGGTATTATTGCTTACATTGGGTCACATCATTCATCATAGGTTGCGGTTAGAGACCGAGCCATCATTACATCATATCCATTATTGTCATAGTGCTATTTCATCAGGTGAGTTCATAGCCCCACTTTTACTCTTTAATACTTGTTTTAAACTCTTTGGGGGAGATACATGCTTAAACTGTTTGCTATTACTCAAGACGATTTTACTCATATGCTATGCTACGCTTTTATACACTTACTCATGATGTGTAGTTTTATTACGATATGTGACTTAATGTGGAAAACTATTCTATACGCTATATTCATTCACCACTGTTTAACTCCTGGATGGAGCCGACGGAGAGGTATTGATAGTACTATCGGGTTGACACCCCCACCCTTGGCCCGCGATTCATGGCCTTGGGTGAATATAATCCAGCTATGAAGCATTCTTGCTTATTCTTGTCGTGAGGTTCAGTAGGCTATTAAACTTTACATTAAGCGTGCATATATCGTATACACATGTGACTTGATCATACTATACATTAGCAGTGGGTTGTGAACACACAGGTTGCAAGTCTTGAATGGGCAAGGCTTGGAACTGAGTGGATTTACAATGCCTTTGCTGGAAAAATCTTCATTTTAAATGCAATTCATTTTACACTAAACTCTATGAACTCACCAACCCTTGTGTTGACACTTTTAAGCATGTTTATCTCAGGTTAGTAAGGCGATAGCAGGTGCATGGAGCAGAGAGTCTTAGGGCATGCTTTTGGAGACTTTCGCTTTTATCATTTACCATTCGATGCACTTTAAAAACTTATGTGTTATTCTACTTTGGGATCTTTCGTTTTGTAAACCATGACTTTTATCTATTCGAATGGTAACTTTTCAAAACGTCTCATTTAGAGGTCGTTTTCTATAACTCGTACTTTGTGCCCTGAAGTAGCATCCCCATGACACTATCGTTCCGCTGCGATATTTTGGGGGTGTTACAGAATGGTATCAAAGCCAGGTTATAGAGAACTAGGTTGCTTTTAGAGCCTAGACTATAACTACATACATTTAGACTCTCCTCCCTATCGCCTTGCACTTTGCATACACGTACACTTGCTGATAACTCTTTGTCTAGACCTACGCTATTAGGTATTTTATGGTACCGATGGGGAAGTCCCAAACTCTAGTCGAGTCATCAGAAATATAGAGCTCGGTAATAACTGATTATTTAACTTGATCTTGTGACAGTTCTTGTTTGATGAGACATGAGACCGAGTTAAATAAAGGTTATTACTTAGCTATAGAGATTTGATGATTTGCCTGAGGATGGGAGTTCTCTCGAGGATACTCTTGAGAAACCGTTAGATACTAGACTTCCCAGTGACCTTAGCACCTAAGGGAGAATCCTTTGTACTGAGCGTGACATACCCTAGATACCCATTAAGCAACGTCTACCACTGAGATATGTGTGCCTAGTGATATGTACACCTGTGAAAGGAAACATTTATAATTGTGGTGGCCAACATAATTATAAATGCTTCACGACCCACGTGGACATGTGACTATGCTTATGTAGATCGGTGTTGGCACAACTTAGGAAACAACTGGCGGCATAGTATTACGTATGAGGATGTAAGTATAGACTTTGGATAATCAACGGTTTCCCTCATCTCTGACGTTCACTAAATGTCCTTCCTCGCAGAAAAGTCATGGCACCAAGGAGAGTGACTCGTAGCTCTGGCCGAGGAGGCGCAACCCCAAGAGGCGGAAGGACTAGTGGGCGTGGAGGTAGAGGAGGTGGTCGCGGCATTGAAAACAATGATAACAACGACGGTGGACATCCTGATTTTGAAGCCATCATCGCTCGACAACTTCAAAACTTTCTTCCCACTATTGTCACTCGAGTTGGCGATCATATGAGTAACTTGGGAAACCACGAAAGCGGAATTAACCACACCAATGGTATAGGCCAGAATGGAAATGGCAATGGTAATGGCAGCAACAGCAACGGAACCGGATGCACGTATAAGGAATTTATGGCATGCAAACCAATAGAGTTCGATGGTATAGGAGGCGCCTTGGCGTATACTCGATGGGTAGAGAAGATGGAGTCGGTGATCGACATCAGTAATTGTGCCACCAATCAAAGGGTGAAGTATTCTGCATGCTTGCTATCAGGAAAGGCATTGACATGGTGGAATACACAGATTCAAGCTAGGGGTAGAGAGGCAGCTGTAGGTATGACATGGGACGATTTTAAGGCATTACTGAAGGAAGAATACTGCCCGGACAACGAGATGCAGAAGCTGGAGGATGAACTTTATCATCACTCTATGGTAGGGGCTGGTCATGCAGACTACACGGATCGATTTCATGAGTTAGCCAAACTAGTTCCTCACTTGGTTACCCCTGAATCCAAGAGAATCGAGAGGTACATATATGGCCTTGTTCCAGAAATTCGCGGGATGGTGAAAACAACTGAGCCTACTACAATTCAAAGTGCAATATTGAGAGCAGGGACTCTGACAGATGAAATGGTTAGAAATGGAAGCTTGAGGAACAGTGATAAAAGGAAGGGAACAAGCGAGTCGCACAAGCAAGTGGGCACGATAGCTGACAACAAGAAGGCAAGAACCTTTGCGGCAACTAGTCCTGGTCAGAGAGGGTATGAAGGCCCACATCCTAAGTGTGCAAAATGTAGTTATCATCATCAGAAGTCTGTGCCTTGCCGTGTGTGTACAAAATGCAACCAGTTGGGCCATTTTGCGAGTCAGTGTGGGACACTAGTGAATGTGGGCAATATGAAGAACAACCAGAGGACATGCTATGAGTGTAACAGCCCAGATCACTTCCGGAATACCTGTCCCAAGTTGAAAAGAAATCTTAACCAAGGAGGCAATCGTCCAAACTTAGCATTAGCAATTGAAGGGCCACAAGACGAGGCCATTGAGATTCCACCCGCACGTGGCAGAGCTTACTTCTTAGGAAATCCTGTCACCCAACACGTCTACGATAGCATGACGGGTACATTCTCTTGAACAACTATCTTATTTTCGTAGCATTTAAGTTTTAGTATCGGACTTATACACAACCTCGACTAACCTGAGACCTAGCATCGTCAACCTTAGTTATATTGATAGTAGTGGTTTGATTGGTGTAAGCAATTCCAAAAATCGAGCCAATCTTTCAAAAGACCTCATTTCAGGATGTTGAATCCATTATTTCAGACAACTTGTTTCCTAGCTTGATTTAGTGACAGTTCTTGTTTGATGAGTTGCGAAATCAAGCTAAGAGTCAAGTTGTTACCCGAGCCGATTCAGTTTAATCTCATGACAGTTCTTGTTTGATGAGTTGTGAGATTGAATTTGAATCGACAACCTCAAACCGATTTAGCCTAATCCCATGACAGTTCTTGTTTGATGAGTTGTGGGATTAAGTAAAAATCGGTTACCTAGAGGTCTTTTGAGGGCTACGCTCGAGAATGGGAAAGTTTACCCCCATCAAATCCGACCACGAGAAGGTACGTAGGTAGAACGAGCGAGCTGAATTCAGGGACTGAATTCCTTAACGGGTGGAGACTGTCACAATTCGCATTTTCGAGTCTTTACTATGCACGGGATTGCATCATTCCAATTTACGTATATTCATTAAACGTTACCACTCAGTCATTACTACTAATATTATACTCAAGTACTCCCGATTATGATCCTAAAATACTTTCATGCTATTTTTAATGATATAAAAAAAAATATTATTAGTTTACCCGGTGTTTTGAAACCTTTTGCGATATTTTACGTTAAGAGCTTATAACTCCGTCGTTTTGCGATATTTCATCACGATCACTATTTTTACACCCGATTCTTATCAGTAACATGATTTCATAATTTTCACGACTTCGTCGAATTTTATTTTTATTCGTCACGTTTTATTTTCAGTTAACCCGGTACCCGATAACACCGAAATTTCACACTAAACCAACTAATCCTACTCTAAAATATCTAACTAGTCCAAAAATACCACAAAACCACCTCTTGCAAACCCATGTGCCGCCCCCCTTTTTGCTTGCCTAATAAACCAAGAAACATTAATGGTACTTGATATTTAAACTAGTTTATTCATTAATACTTTTACATAACACATTTAGCTATCAAAGCAAAGCAATACTCTCTCTTTCTTCTCTCTATCCCACGGCAACAAAGGAGAACAAGGAAAGAAGACCAAAATTTTCAAGAACAAGTGATTTTGACAACCTTAGTATACTTCTATTTTAGGTTTTGAAATAAAAACCAAGGAGTATTTAGAAACCTAGTTACTTAAACCTCTTCAAACTACTAGTAAGCTTTTCATGATCTTTCTTAACCTTTCATATATTTACTTGATGTATTTTATGCTCTAGAAGTAAAACATGCACGTATGATATGTAAACATACCACTTGTTCTATTTTTCACAATAACTATCTCAAACATTAGATCGGCATGTTTTATTATCATCCCCGCGAAAACCCACTATTTTTAGTGATGTTTAGGACCCATGACACCCTAAGAAGGTGTATGGTAGGATGTGTGTACTTGTGGAGTTGTGTTGTAGTCGTTTGATCAAGCCGCGAACCAAGAAAACGAGTTTTTAACATATATATATACCCGCTGTCCAGAAATGTAAACCTTGGAAAAATCAGTAACCATGGCTTTATTTTAGCTTTTATAAATAGAAAGTACTCTCAAATACGAAAACGTGGTCGCTTGAATCATTAAAAACCGAGTTATAACGAAGGAGATACGATATTTTAAAGTTAACTACGTAAAACTATTATTTTCTGAAAATTTTGGGCTGCTGGCCGAACTTCAGGGGACAGAGCGAGGCGTTAGCCGTAGTCTAGATGAGCCAAGCCAGTGAGAATATGTTAGTTCATGTTATGACGATCGCGTGGATATAAAGAACGTTAAAAACCGACTTATAACGACCAAGATATGAATTTCTGGAAATCCGACAAACAAAACTCATTTTGACAGCTTTACAATAATCTCAATATTTTCTAAGTATAAACAGTTTTGCGAGGCACCATCTTTCGAGCTATTTTCCCGTTGAGCGAGATGGTTTGAGCCATCAACTCCTTGAAGTGAAACGAAGTATTCCCGGCCTATTTTCCAAATCAATCGACCGCTTGTTGATTGAACTTATATTGAGAAAGTTATGAATTTCCTAGTATCGCCAAAAACAACTATTTTAAGAAAATGTTTCTAAGTGTGGGAAATTGTTTTGCAAGACGCCATATTCAAAGCCGATTTTCTTTATGATCGTGACGCGTATGATCAAAACTCAAAAGAGACGACATTGAGATGTTGTTGCAAGGATTTCAAAAACGTCAAGTTCTATTCCTAACTCTTAACGTACAATATTTTACGACTAGCTTTGCAAGGCCGTTCGGGCATATTTTCACCAATTGTAAAAGTAATATTTTGCGACGAAACTATATTATTTGACAATAAAACACCAAGTAGGGATCGGGGAGTATTATTCCAACATTTTTACACGAAATCTAGTATATGACTTGCCGAGATGTCAAAAATATATTTTTCGACAGAAAACGTTATTTTCAAAAATAACGAGTGGTATCGTTAAACATACGTTTTTGCATGAGTTGCATGGTATTATTGCTTACATTGGGTCACATCATTCATCATAGGTTGCGGTTAGAGACCGAGCCATCATTACATCATATCCATTATTGTCATAGTGCTATTTCATCAGGTGAGTTCATAGCCCCACTTTTACTCTTTAATACTTGTTTTAAACTCTTTGGGGGAGATACATGCTTAAACTGTTTGCTATTACTCAAGACGATTTTACTCATATGCTATGCTACGCTTTTATACACTTACTCATGATGTGTAGTTTTATTACGATATGTGACTTAATGTGGAAAACTATTCTATACGCTATATTCATTCACCACTGTTTAACTCCTGGATGGAGCCGACGGAGAGGTATTGATAGTACTATCGGGTTGACACCCCCACCCTTGGCCCGCGATTCATGGCCTTGGGTGAATATAATCCAGCTATGAAGCATTCTTGCTTATTCTTGTCGTGAGGTTCAGTAGGCTATTAAACTTTACATTAAGCGTGCATATATCGTATACACATGTGACTTGATCATACTATACATTAGCAGTGGGTTGTGAACACACAGGTTGCAAGTCTTGAATGGGCAAGGCTTGGAACTGAGTGGATTTACAATGCCTTTGCTGGAAAAATCTTCATTTTAAATGCAATTCATTTTACACTAAACTCTATGAACTCACCAACCCTTGTGTTGACACTTTTAAGCATGTTTATCTCAGGTTAGTAAGGCGATAGCAGGTGCATGGAGCAGAGAGTCTTAGGGCATGCTTTTGGAGACTTTCGCTTTTATCATTTACCATTCGATGCACTTTAAAAACTTATGTGTTATTCTACTTTGGGATCTTTCGTTTTGTAAACCATGACTTTTATCTATTCGAATGGTAACTTTTCAAAACGTCTCATTTAGAGGTCGTTTTCTATAACTCGTACTTTGTGCCCTGAAGTAGCATCCCAATGACACTATCGTTCCGCTGCGATATTTTGGGGGTGTTACACTTACACTACCATGAAATGAGTCTACATCCAAGGAATTGAAATCCTCCAGTTGATGATTTTCTATCCAAGCTTGCACCTGCATAATCATTGTCTGAATATGCTACCAAGTCAAAAGGTGATTCCCTAGAATACCATAGACCCAACCTAGGTTGACCCTTGAGATATCTAAAAATCATCTTGACTACTATTAAGTGAGAAACCTTAGGAGTTACTTGAAATCTTGCACAAGCACAAACAGAGAACATGATATCAGGTCTGGATGATGTGAGATACATCAAAGAACCTATCATAGATCTGTATGTGTGTACATCCATATTTTCTCCATCTACATCTTTAAGAAGAGGCTTCTCAGAGTCCATTGGTGTGCTTGCTACCTTTGCATCAACAAATTGAAATTTCCTTAGAATCTCTGCAACATATTTATCTTGGCTAATAAATATGCCTTCACTTGATTGCTTAACTTGTAGACCCAAAAAGAAAGTAAGTTCCCTCATGGAACTCATCTGAAACTTATCATGCATAAGTTTCTCAAACTTTAAACACATCTCCTTCCTTGTAGATCCAAAGATAATATCATCCACATACACCTGAACTAACAAAAGATCCTTCTTGTGCTTCTTGATGAATAATGTCTGACCAATTTTGCCTCTTTGAAATCCATTCGCAATCAAATAGGAAGCCAGTGTTTCATACCATGCCCTTGGAGCCTGATGAAGGCCATAAAGAGCCTTGACAACCTTGTACACCTTGTCTGGATGGTCTGGATCAATAAAACCTGGAGGTTGTGAGACATAAACCTCCTCTTCAATAGTACCATATAAGAAGGCACTCTTGACATCCATTTGATAAACTGTGAAGCCCATAAATAAAGCATAAGCCAAGAATAGCCTAATTACTTCAATTCTTGCTACAGGAGCAAAAACCTCTTCATAGTCTATACCCTCCTCTTGTGTGTAACCTTGGGCTACAAGTCTAGCCTTGTTTCTTATTACAATGCCCCTTTCATCCCTTTTGTTCTTGAAAACCCATTTAGTGCCAATTACCCTTACACCCTTGGGTAAATCCACTAGTACCCAAACCTTCTGAATTTTAAATTGGAGAAGCTCCTCTTGCATAGCTTCTACCCAGCTTGAATCATCTAAGGCTTTGAGAACATTTTTGGGTTCTGCTTGAGAGAGGAGACATACAAATAAGCAAGAGTTTGAATACTCATGCTGCTTTGATGCATAAAGAGCATCAAGAATCCCTTGTTGGTCTGAAGACATAAGTTGCTTCCTTGTCTTCACTCCAGATTGTACATCACCAATCACATTGTCCAGGGAGTGGACTTTGTGAATCCATCACTCTAGGTATGAACAAACAAATTTACAACTTGACAAATGATCAAAGAAGTGAATTTATGTTTCAAACTTCATATTTTTAATGTGACAAAACATTTTTTCAAAAATATACCTTACAAGTTATTTTTGAATTATAAAGAAATATTTTATTGGAAAAATAAGTTTAAAAATCGTAACAGCTATTTTTCCCCCTAAAATCAGCTCCAAACTTCCCCAAATAAACTTTCACCACTAAAAACAAAAATTAGAGCGTCCTTGTCTGGCATGGTACCACAGTACCACTAAATTTAGTGGTACCGTGCGGTATTTAGTGGTACCGTGTCCCTATAACGGGGAAATTTTTTCTGCCTATAAATACCAGCCCTCTTCACAGTTTTTGGGAATCCTTTTTCACACACAACTTTCTGAGTTTAAAACTCTTAACACTTCTTCTCTCCTTTGATCATTTAGTTTAGTTTTCTTTTGTTCAAAGAGTGATCCAATCATCCAACCAAGTGATCACCTTCATTCCTCTACTAGTGCAAGAGAAGAACACAAGGTATCAAAGAAGATACAAAGAGTTCTAGTTATAGTTAGTGCACTTGTAACACTTGTTACATACTTGTTGTATCCTAGCATACACCAAGTTCATTTTCTTTTGTGTAGTTTGTGAGAGTAGATTATTGTGATCTCGTCGAGATCTTGGAGATCTCTTGTAGCTTGTGGGCTTGTGTGTTGATCAAGTGGATCAAGGGTAGATCGGGTAGATCGAGTCAAGTGAGAGTAGATCATTGTGATCTTGTTGAGATCTTGGAGATCTCTTGTGAGAGGATCTAAACACACTCCTTGTGTTGAAGATACTTTGAGTTAATGTCAACTAGTATGCGGAATCTACTAGCTAACACTTAGAAGATTATCTGTGTTGTATTGTATGAAACAGTGTATGATGAAATAGTAAAGTATGAACACAGTTACGAACCAAATGCTTCAAAATTATTGATTATAATACGAGTGATCTTTAGACTATCACTTGGGTTTTACAACCTTGAAGCTTTCACCAAGATACGTATTTTCTGATCTGAAAAACCCTAACCTAGGACCTCCTTTTATAGCACAAGGAGTCCTTTACAAGTAAACTAATATTCGTATCAATCTATAATAATAAGATATACATCAAATCTATTCTATATATATCCACAGGCGTTTCTGTCTTCATCACATAATCAGTACTAACCATCTGTACTAGCAGTACTAACTCAGTTAGTACTGCTGGTGTAATCTTCAGCAGTTGTAACTTTATACCTGGCAGTACTAACTATTGGTTTAATTCCCAACAATCCTCCCATAAACTTATGATTTCTCTGCAAATCACTAAGTTTCTTGAATTAAACTCCAACTTTGTTGATGGGGGGGGGGGGATTCTTTCAAACACTTATCTTTTCTTCATGAGAGCTTGTGTCTCTCTTCTCTGATTTTGAATAACTTCAGTATTTTCTTCACATCCGAGCTTTGAAGAAATCATAACAGCAAGTATTCCAGCACTTAACTTCATTAGTATCAATCATTCTGCTCTGCATGAATCCTGGCCTTTTCTCTTCTTCAAACCACTTATGAGCATTTTTAAATTTTCTTCATCAAGAGCTATGTCATCCTCCCCTGAGTCTCATACTCATCTTCAGTCAACTGAACATCAAGATCATGATCCAAGCAATATACCTCCCCTGTTTGGAAGATTCCTCACCATCATTGGAACTTGAACCCTGGGCAGAGCTAGCATACAATTGTGTACAAGTTTCCATCAATTCTTATAGTTTCAAACTGTCCTCATCACTTCCAGGTGTGTTACCTCCTGGGAGAGGTGAATCATTGAGCATAGACTCAGTGTCAAACCAAGTTTGAACTAGCAGTACAAACTGTTTATCAAAAAATTTCAAAGAGCAGTATAAACTTAATTTGGATTTGAAAACATTACTGCCCACTTATAGTTTTTAGCAAACTATCAGCTATCAACGGATTTGATGTGTCTTTACCAAGAGCCGTTTGCTTTGGACTAGCCAACTCTTTGCTGTGAAGTATGGTGAGTTGATTACCATATAGTTTTTGGTAAACTATCTACCATAAACGGATTTGAGAAGTCTTTACCAGAAACCTTTGCTCTAGACTAGTTGGTTCTTGATGTGGGTTAGACATGGTGAACCAATGACCATTTGTTGTGTGCTAAGATCTCACACTTCAAGTAACAAATCACCATAGTTTTCCAAAGCATAACACAGTTAAAACACAATCCATCTCAGAATGCTTTCTCAACCTGTAAATGTTAGTCCAAAACTAAAGAAAACACAAGACAAAGTATTTTCTATTTGACAGTTATCAAAAGTGACTAACATGTTTACATAAGCAGTACCAAAATTTGTTCAAACAGTACAAACTATACACAACTAGTAGTACAAAATCCTTTTTATAACAAAAACACTTAGACATTGAACTTTTAAGGGTTAAGCAGTCCAATACCTATAACCAATTACTGAAACCTCCCCGCATCAAACCCTTTAGTTAATAAGTCAGCAAAGTTGTCATCTGTATGAATTTTGACAACTTGAACTAACTTCTTTTCATGACAGTCTCTTATAAAGTGATGTCTAATTTCAATGTGTTTAGTTTTTGAATGTTGAACTGGATTTTTAATTATACACATTGTACTGCTATTGTCTATAAAAATTATTGTGTTCAAGAAATTATACCCATAATCAAGTAACTGATTCTGAATCCAAAGAACCTGAGCACAACAACTAGCAGTAGCCACATATTCAGCTTCAGTTGTAGAAGTGGCCACCATAGTTTGCTTTTTGCACTGCCATGAGATGAGTCTGCATCCTAGGAACTAACAACCACCAGTTGTTGACTTCCTATCCATACTAGCACCAGCATAATCACTGTCTGAATATGCTATCAAATCAAATGGAGACTCTTTAGGATACCACAGACCTAGGTTAGGTTGACCTTTAAGGTACCGAAAGATTCTATTCACTGCTGTCAAATGAGACACCTTGGGAGTGACTTGAAATCTTGCACAAGCACATACTGCAAACATAATATCAGGTCTGGAGGATGTGAGATACATCAAAGATCCAATCATAGACCTGTATGTGTGTACATCCACAGCTTCACCACTTTGATCTTTCAAAAGCAAATGTGTCTCCCCATCAGCAGGTGTTGTGAACTGAAACTTCCTTAATATTTTAGCTACATATTTATCTTGGCTTATAAAAATTCCTTCTGGTTTCTGATTCACTTGTAGTCCCAAAAAGAAAGTAAGCTCACCCATAGAGCTCATCTGGAACTGATCCTTCATTAACTTTTCAAACTCTTTGCACATTTCCTTCTTGGTAGAACCAAAGATGATATCATCCACATATACTTGAACCAATAGGATATCACCCTTGTTCTTCTTGATAAAAAGAGTCTAATCAATCTTGCCCCTATGGAACCCATTCTTCAATAGATAATTAGCCAGAGTTCCATACCAAGCTCTTGGAGCTTGATGCAAGCCATAGAGAGCTTTCACTACCTTATATACTTTGTCAGGATAATCAGGGTCAATAAAACCCGGAGGTTGAGAAACATATACCTCCTCATCAATAGTACCATATAGGAAGGCACTCTTCACATCCATCTGGTAGACCATGAAACCCATGAATGAAGCATAAGCTTGAAAAAGCCTTATTGCCTCAATTCTTGCAACAGGTGCAAAAACTTCCTCATAATTAATTCCCTCTTCTTGAGTATAGCCTTGAGCTACAAGTCTAGCCTTATTCTTTGTCACTATACCTCTTTCATCTTTCTTATTTCTAAATACCCACTTGGTACCAATAACCCTCATGCCCTTTGGCAAATCAACTAAAACCCATACCTTCTGAATCTTGAATTGGAGCAGTTCTTCTTGCATTGCTTCAACCCAGCCCGAGTCTTCTAATGCCTTGAGCACATTCTTTGGTTCTATTTGTGATAGGAAACACACAAACAGACATTCATTCTTATCTTCGTGATATTTTTCTTCATATACAACACTGAGGAAACCATGATGATCTAGATCTTGTGTCTGTCTTCTAGTCTTCACTCCAGACTGAACATCTCCAATCACATTAGTAAGTGGATGATTCTTGTGAACTTTAGTTTGGTGAGTAGAAGGAACTTCATAGTTGATGGGCATGTTGTGTAAACCAGCTCCAAATATATCAAAAGAATCAATTTATGGAGCAGTAGTATGACTTGATTCAGGAGTAGGATCATTTGGCTCAGCAGTACTAACTTCATTTGGCTCAGCAGTGCTAACTCCATTTGTACTGCTTTGGGGAACTTCTGTTTCTTTACCATCTTGTCCACTGTTTTCACCAGCATTCTTCTCTTGATCAGTATTACTTGATGATGGAGCATCATCATTCTTTGAAGAAGAATCATACAATAGGCTGTCTTCCAAAATATGCATCAAGATATGATCTTCATCAGAATCTTCTGAACCTGCATTATCATTAGTATTTGTACCTGTAACAGGCACATAATTCATAGATTCTGAAAGCCTATCAATATCAAAAATCCAATCTGGACCACTAGCTGCAACATTTGGTATATTTTCTTGAAACTCAATGTGCAGATTTTCCTCTACATGTCTGGTGCTCTTATTATACACCGTAAAAGCTTTACTATGCAAAGAATAACCAACAAAGAAACCCTCATCAGATTTCCCATCAAACTTTTCTAATTGGTCTTTGGTATTGAGAATAGTGACATGACAACCAAAAGGTCTCATAAAGCTTAAAGCAGGGGTTCTACCTCTGAAAAGTTCATAAGAAGTCTTATTATGAGGTTGTACCACTAAAACCCTGTTCTGAACATAACAAGCAGTACTAAATGCTTCAGCTCAAAATGAGATAGGTAACTTAGAGTCAGCTAACATAGTCCTAGCAGCCTCTATTAGTGTCCTATTCTTTCTTTCAGCTACTCCATTTTGCTGTGGGGTTCTAGCTACACTAAATTCTCTTTTAATACATTTTTCTTTGCAAAACTCATCCATAACCCTGTTTTTAAATTTTGTCCCATTATCACATCTGATTATTTTAACCTTTTTATCATCTAGGTTTTCTATCTCAATTATAAAGGACTTAAGGATCTCACTAGTTTCATCCTTAGTTCTCATAAAGAAAACCCATGTAAACCTGCTATAATCATCAGTAATCACAAGACAATACCTTTTATGATTCAAGCTATTAACAGAAGTAGGACCAAACAAGACCATATGAAGCATGTATAAAGCTTTATTGTTAGAGTTATGAACCTTTGGCTTACAAGAAGCTCTGTGTTGTTTGCCCTTAAGGCAAGAAACACAGGTTTGATCATTTTGAAAAATCTTGTTAGGTAAACCTCTTACCAAACCATTTTTAGCATTCTTATTAATGGTTTTGAAATTCACATGACCAAGTCTTCTGTGCCACAACATTGACTCATCCAATGTGGCTTTTGCAACAAGGCAAGTAAGACCTTCTTTAGGAACAAGCTTATTCATCTCAACACTGTATTTGTTACCCTTTCTGGGGATTTTAAGCAATACTTGATTTTCATCAGGTAGCTTGAAATCATGAGAAAGAATAAGACAGTGAGTATCAGTAAAAAGAACCTTGTTCTGTTTGTCACAAATTTGTGACACACTAAAAAGGTTGTACTTAAGCTCTGGTACAAAATACACATTTTCATAGTCAAGATTACCAGTTTTAATAATACCTTTACCAGTAATCCTACCACCAACACCTCCTCCAAAGATAACAGGTCCTCCATCCAGAGCTGTAAAATCTTAAAGGTATGACATGTTACCAGTCATGTGCCTTGAACATCCACTATATGAGTATCCTCTATCTTCTCCATCTTTTGTAGGATGTTCTAGCACATAAAATAAAGAAATTAGTTCCTTTTGGGGACCCAAGCCATCACTGACTTGGATCTGCCTCGTGCATCAATATAATTATATTTATTGAAAGTCATTGATGCACCATTGGGTTTGGTAGGTTTCAATACCCAACGTGTTGAGGCCTTTTCAGCATTTCCCCATTGACCCTTAACAACATTCATATGCCTAGCAGTAGAAACTGCTGGCTTAGCAGGTTTGACATTAGGCATCCATTTTTGCGTATTCAAAGCTGTTTTCTTATAAAAGGGCCTGTTAACTGTTTGTGCATGATTGTAATGATTTGAATATGGTTTTGCACTTGAAACAGTTTGTTTGTAATTAACAGCCTTGTTTGGTCTAGCAGTAGAAACTGATTTGATGCCAGACTTCAACATTACTGCTCTGGGTGTCATCTTAATATTTACATTAGGGTGAGTCAATCTAGTAGGACTGTTTTGAATCACCCTAGCATTGGTATTCCTATAAACCCTTGAATTCCCAAAAACCTTCTTTTTCCATGGGTCTGAGTCACAATGTGCAGCCAGATGATCAAAATTACCACACACAAAACATACTTTATTCTGCATAACAAACTCACCACCAAGCTGTTGAGATTTTAAATAATTTTAGTTCCTCTGATTTCCCCTAGTAACTGAAGATCTATTTGTAGACCTATACATCTCAGCATATCTAACAGCTTTCCTAACTGGTTTTATATTTTCATTTTTGACCACTTTAGGAACATTTTTTAGTTCTATCTTAACCTCAGACTTATTCTCCACATCATCATCAGATGTCCAATCCTCAATGGTTGGAGCATCAGAACACCTACTAGAGGACACCTTGTCCTCAGTGAGTGAAGTATCGCTTGCACTCTTAAAAGAATCCTCAGCCTTGACAAATTTAGTAGGACTCTCATTGGTTTTAGGACCATATCCTGGAAATTCAATATCCTTAAACTCCTTTAAGCCAGTATGAGCTAAGTCAATGCCTGGAGGTACAAACATTCCTCTATTGGGAGGTGCAATAGACTTATATCGTAGACCAGATTTAGCTTTATTTACCAGTTGACTCTCTATTAATATTTGAACTCCTTTTGATGTATATTCAAGAGTGTCAAGACTTAACTGTATGTTTTCCTTTTCTTTCTTAAGCTTTTCTAGTTCATACTTAAGCCCACTCATCTTATCATCTCTAAGTTGTAAATCTCTTTTTAAGACAGCTATATCATCTGTAAAATTTGCTTCATTCTTTCTATAAAAAGTAAGTTGCTCTTCTAAAACAGATACCCCTCTTTTATGATTTGAAAGACTAAATTTTACTTCATTAAATTCTATTCTAAGATTATCATACTGTTTCTTAAGAGACTCATATTCTTTCAAAGCTGGACAAGAATTAGCACACTTTTTAATGTCATGTACCTTTGAGTCTGAGAAGGCTATCAATCCAAGGTTGGTTGGTTCCTCCTCTTCTTCCATGAAGCTCCAGTCAAAGCCAGCTCCATCAACAACTACCATTGCCTTGGAAGAAGTCTCCTCTACATTCACTGTTCTCCTGTTTCCCTGCTGACTTTTGTACCCTTTACCCTTGTTGTCCTGTTGTCTAGGGCTTCTGCATTCTCTGGCAAAATGTCCCATCTTGTGACAATTATACCATTCCACCTTGGATTTGTCATAGCCAGCAACATCTCCTCCATTGAAAGTAAGCTTATTTCCAGTCCTTTGAAAGTACTTCTTTACCCTAATGCTTATCAATGCCATTTGCCACTTCAAGTCCATTGCTTCCAAGTTATCTTCATGAATTTGAAGAAGGTCTTCATTGTAGATTTGAGACCCACTGGATTACTCTGACACAAAAGCATAAATAGTTTCATCACTTAAGCTAGCAGTGCTAGTTTTTACACTAGTAGTACTAACTTTAGGGCTAGCAGTACAAACATCTTGCTCATCTTCAGGACTGCTATTGCTGGGTGATGACAAAAATGCCATGTTTCCAGACACAGAACTGGTGCTTCCTGTCTTTTTCACCTTTTGTTCAACAATCTTAAGATTGTTGTACAACTCATTAAGTGTCATCTTCTCCAGTTCAGGCTTGTTGCTCCAAACAACAACATGGGTGTTCCATTCAGCAGACAAACTATTGAGAAACTTCATGTTTAGGTCTTCTTGTGGAATCACTATCTTCAAACTAGCAAGTTGGCTAACAATCCTCTGTAGCCTGTTAAAGACATGATCAAGAGTCTCAGTGCTTGTGGCACTAAAATTCTCATAGCTTTGCTTCAGCAGTGTTCTTTGTGCCTTCTTAGTGGCTTCATTACCATCAAACCTCTCTACAATTGCTGCAAAAAGAGTCTTTGCAGTCTCATAATGACTGAAGTTCAACACCTGATCATTGGGAATTGCCATGAGTAACAAACTCTTGGCTTTGAGATCATTCTTCTTCTTGATCCTTTCATCATTGGTGACTGGTTCAGTGTTGAGTTTAGTAGTTTTGGTACCATCAGCAAGTGTTTCTTCAGAAGTTGTTGGTTTAAAAGAATCACCATGCAGAATGATATCCCATAGTGCATAATCTTGCACCATGAAGTACTGCTCAATTCTGAGCCTCCAGAGGTCATATTCGTTTTGTTTGAGCATTGGTAGTTTGGCAAGGATTGAGGTTTGTGAAGTTTCCATGTCCATCTTCCTTATTGAAAGAGAAAAAGTTCTTCTGGATCTTCTAATTCAAAGTATCAGAACCTGTCTTTGATACCACTTGAGAGGATCTAAACACACTCCTTGTGTTGAAGATACTTTGAGTTAATGTCAACTAGTATGTGGAATCTACTAGCTAACACTTAGAAGATTATCTGTGTTGTATTGTATGAAACAGTGTATGATGAAATAGTAAAGTATGAACACAGTAATGAACCAAATGCTTCAATATTATTGATTATAATACGAGTGATCTTTAGACTATCACTAGGGTTTTACAACCTTGAAGCTTTCACAAAGATACGTATTTTCTTATCTGAAAAACCCTAACCTAGGACCTCCTTTTATAGCACAAGGAGTCCTTTACAAGTAAACTAATATTCGTATCAATCTATAATATTATGATACACATCAAATCTATTCTATATATATCCACACGCGTTTCTGTCTTCATTACATAATCAGTACTAACCATCTGTACTAGCAGTACTAACTCAGTTAGTACTGCTGGTGTAATCTTCAGTAGTTGTAACTTTATACCTGGCATTACTAACTGTTGGTTTAATTCCCAACATCTTGTAGCTTGTGGGCTTGTGTGTTGATTAAGTGGATTAGGGGTAGATTGGGTAAATCGAGTCAAGTGTGTTGATTGTGTGAACTAGTAAGGATCGTGTAGATCGTGGTAGATTGGTACTTGCTAAGATCAGTACTTGACTTTTAGCTTAGTGTTAGAAATAAGGATAAGCGACGTTGTACGGTTTTCTCCGCCTGAAGGGAGATTTTTTGACATAGTGCTTAGAACACTCGAGTTTGGTACTCGGGGAGTGGAGTAGGGCGAAGAAGAGCTTCGTGACCGAACCAGTATAAATCTCTTTGTCCCAGTTTGATCTTTCCATCTCATTTCTTTATATTTATTGTTTATATTAGATAGTATAGTTTAGTGTTCATATTGGTTGTTAGGAATATAAATATTCATGTGAAGACTCGGTCACCCCGAGTATCTGTTTAGCATTTATGTGGCTCGTAGGATTATTAGTATTAATAGTATTAGTTTAGATATATTAGTATTTGTGGAGTGGGTCGAGTCTTTACCCACTGTCAGCTCACTCCACAGCCCACTAGGGGCACCATAGATAGTAACTATAAATACCCCTTCCCAAGTGTGGGAAGGGTTGAAGATTCTAATCATTCAACCATTTTTTTCTCTTCATTCTCTCTCTCTAGAACTTCCAACTCTCTCATCTCTCTCTTCTCTCTAGAATTCACTTAACAATCAAATCCAAGTATTCATATCTTACAATTGGTATCAGAGCCAGGTAAATAGAGTTTGAACATCTGATTAAATGGTTAGAGCGGGAACTGGTACATTCATATTGGCCATGGAATCTGCATAAGAATATCAACACAGATATACATACATACAGATACACTTTTCATTAATAGCTACCACATAGCAGCTTGCCAACTCATAATACCAAATTCATCGCATAATCAAACCATAGTCAGGAAATACATCAAACCGCTATCTAGCATGAAGAACAATCAGCAATCATGAACATGGCAATTCACTCATATTTCAACATTCAACTCAGGATCTTAGGGACAAGATTCTAACATGATAGCTATATACCTAAGCAAATCCTGAGAGCACATGCACTAAATCAACAACAATTAATCAGCAATCGACTAACAAAAGTCAATCAACATTTGAAACTCATTCATTCAGATCATACAAATGCCAATGGAGCATTCAAGAATATCAACCACATTGGGTTTTCTAATTTCTTTTAGATTTTGAGTTTTAAAGTATTTAGGGGATTAAACGAGGATTCCAAAGTGATGCAAATGAGCCTTCTAGTTACATAAAGCTAGGAAACTATACGCAATTTGCACATAATGCCCTAATCTTTCTAACAACTAACACATTTGGGCCATTAGATATAAAGCATAGTAACTTCCTCTTCAACTAATACCCCAATAACTACAAAACTTTTTCTAAGAATTATGAGTTAACCAAGAAACCCGATTGATGAAATAAAATTTGAAATCACTCTCCCCCTCAATCAATGACCCATATTCTAGTTAAAGAGTTGTAGTCATTGATTGAGTGACAAATTTAATGCACAATCCAAATCTAAAAGAATTTCAAACAACACGTAACCACCAAGTGTCTCACAAATAACTTTCAGAAGAATCATAGAAGGAAAATTATCTGTGTACGAAGAAGATTTCTCTTCTTTTACAAGAAATAATGCACTGAAGCGTACATTAAATCAGGAAAACATGGATATAAAGTAATCCATGCCCGGGTGAACTTCACCCAGTGGGAGGAACAACCGTCTTTTTGGCGACGTGCTTTCCCCATTTTGAAAGGCGGGTTGCTATTTAAAGTAATAGCAAGCCATTTAGGCATGTTTTGAAAACCTTTTGAACTTCTGCTCGAACTTCATTTAAAGACCCGTGTCATTATTGAATGACATTTCTAGGACCGTAAATGTTATCGATACCAGAAGACATGCCTTGAAAAAAAAAACTATTTTTGGTATTTTCTATTTTTTTGATTTTTATGGTTTTTCTTGGTTTTATAATCTTCTATTTACAATTTGGTTTTATATTTTTCTATATACAGTTTGGTATAAGATATGTACAAAGTATATTATTCAATTTAAGAAAATGTTGACATGAATACCGAGATAAGGATACGTTCAGTATGTTGTAGAAATCAGTAGTCAACATCTCTTAAACTTTTACCACTAAAGCTTTCGAGGCTCCTGAATAATCATCTGAACTTGAGCCTTCTCAATTGTGAAGCTTTGATAGCTTCCCCCCAAACCGACAATCTTCTTTTGAGCAGATTCGAAGCTCTCTTTCAAGCTTACATAAGGTAAGTGTACAGCGGAAACCGTAGCAAACCACATCAAAAAATTGCTGCTCCTTTTAAGAATAACCATCGTGATTCTCCGATCGGGGATCATCAAATAGATCAGCAACAAATCATCTCACACTTGAATAATTCTTCTCACATTTCTTCCCGCTGAAGTCTGAAGTAATGCATGCCAAGAGAATCCAGAGACCACTTCCCCTAAGTAGTTGAAGTGATGCAATCAGTCTCATTCTATGAAGCTCAAAAAACCTGAAGTACACACTCAATCCTATTAATGAAGTCAAAAACGTAACATCAAGATCAATTAAGACCCGGAAATCCCCTTTTCTCCCTTCAGGAAATTGCAGATGAGAATTGCTACACCAAAGTCAACTAAGTCCCTAGTGTAGGCAATTTATCCCGTATGTAGTCGAAATGATACAGACTAATTAGAGGAATCATCATACCATTGTGTACCTATTATATCACTAGAAACTGTTTCTTACAACTCTTTCCCCACGTAGTTGGAATAGTACACCAAAAGAACGAGTTAAAACACTGATTTTCTCTGCGGTTATGACATTTGTCTTCCCGGAATAACCTCAAATCAGAAGAGGTATAAAGTTCATCACGTGTACTCGTTGTGCGTTCAGATGTATGTCTCCTTCCCCCTTGCTGGTTTTGATACCTCAGAATCACCAACACATTTTACACACATATTCTTGAGATCTTGTGAGAAGAACAAAATTGGCTCAAATGTATCAAGTGAGAATCAACCGCTACCGAAACTCTCTCTAACTATCTTTACCAACCCTCAAGTAGGCAATTTGATGTGATAACTAGTGGAGCAAACCCGATATACCAAACTTGACACTGAAGTAGAATTCCCCGTTCTCGTGACATAAACTTGTACTAATGTTGGAAGAACGGTGTAGAGAATTAACGCTCCAAGCAAATCTCTAAGTGCTCAATACCCAACCAAAGTATGAGACGTTAACACCTCTTGCGATTATCCACAACGTCATCGGCGTGTGACACTGAGTACTACAACGTAACTCCTTTAAGTGATAGTTAACCAGGTCTTCAAACATTTACCCCGACTGCTGGTAACTAGATAAACCAAGTCTTCAACTTAAATCTTAAGCACGAGCAAGTTATCATTGAAAGTCATGCATCCAACCAACCCCGACTTCAAGATAGAATAAGATCACGTCATTGAGAAAGTCAACTTCAACCTCAAATAAGTGATACCTGATCAACTCCATAGTCACAATTAGATGCCCAACAAGTGAGTGAACAACCAATCAAATGTACGTCGATCCACTTGTTCACACTTCTCCCCCTCAAAAATTGCATATGAGAATGCCATTTTTGATTGAACAAGTGTATATGAGGTTGATCCACTGTTCACACTTCTCCCCCTCAAAAATTACGTTTGAAGTTTCCATTTTTGATCGAGTGAATATACGACCAATCTAATGAAAGTAGATCCACTTGATGACTGAACGAGCATGGAGCAAGTATGAAGCTTGTTGATGAGAATAGTCAGAAACAAGAAGATTTCTCTTTTCTGAAGATAAAGCGCACTCAAGCGTACGCCTTTCTTTTCTTTAAGGAACGGGGCCTGAAGAGATGTAAGCAGACGCCATCATGTTGACATTGAGGACCGAGGCTTGAACTAATGTGTTCAAACGTCATAGTCGATGAGGAACGAGGCATGAACTGATGTAAACAGACGTCATGGTCGATGAAGAACGAGGCCTGAACTGATGTGAACAGACGTCATTGTCGTTGATTTTCATCAAGCTTGAATTACTTGAACCCCTACATCATGATATATCACTCTTTTCGGCACCCAAACCCTGATTCTTTCCTTAATAGGAGGGAACGATGTACCTGCACTTAAGTAAAGACTTCCTGCATTGACATTAAGAGTTTGTCTGCATTTATATGGGTTAGTGATATCAGCATTTAAACCATTTGGGGTTTCACTGTCAACCTTGGTTCTGCACTCAGTGAACATCTTTCTACTAGGTATCCATCTAAGACCCACATTCTTAAAAATTCTACCCGTCGGTATCCACCTAAGACAAGATCTAGGAGTGTTTGGTTTCTCATGCACAGTGAAAGACTTGTTGGGAGAAAACCTTTGTCCTATAGTAATCTGCCTACCATGTTTCTGAATATACTTCTTTGGTTCTACGGGCTTATTTTCGTTTCTAGTCTTAGATGATTGAACCTTAGCACGAGCATTCACTTCCTTTAGGAATTTTGTTATACAATCATCATGGGTTGCATTAAAAACACATTTCTGAAAAGTCGAGCAAACCAAGTGTTTGGAATCAGAAAAAGATGTAGGATTCTTAGAGTGATCTGCTATGGGAATTGCCTTAATTGGCACGCAACTACTCTTAGAAATAGGCAAATTCCTAGTCTTTTCATGTGTGTTTTTCTTAGCATCCTCTAGGTTGTGATTCTGAACACTGTTTTCATGTCTAACATGTTCCTTTGGTGTCATAAATGACACACACTTTGAACTAATCCTAGAAGAACTAGATGCACTCATATGATGAGGTTTTGCAAGCGTATATTCCTTTTCCATAGGTCTATACTGTGAAGTGACTGGTTTTGACAAAACTTGTTTCGAATCAACATGGGAGGCAAACCGTGGTTTTGAAAGTTTTTGTCGTTCAGATCTAAACGCAGTCGGTTGTCTAACAACTGATTGGTTTCTAAGTGGTGGTTTCCCCAAGATTGATGGTTTCGCAAACTTAGTGTTCACACTATTTCCTGTCGATTTTCTCAACTCGTTTTTCAACGCTGCAATTGCAAAACCCTTTTCCTGAAGTTGAGCTTTGAATTCATCATTTTTGGCAATCAAAGAGGTTGTTTGCTCTACAGTCTTAATTTTTGCTTCTTTGATAGAGTTACACAGTTTATTGCAATGAATTTTCAAAGTCTCATTTTCATAAAGTAATTCAGCCACTTTATGTTCTAATTCAGCATTTTTTGTTACATTAACATCATTGTTATGTTTAGCCTTAACTTCATTACACATATCACGCATCTCAGCAATACATTTTTTCAGGTTTTTGATCGTTAAGTTTTTGGCTTCTAGCTGAGCTTTCAAATCATTTATCATAAAAAATTCACGGAATTCTGGAAATTCCTGATTCCTACATGGTTGGTTAGTTTGAAGACTTTCTTTCTTTTGTTGCATTGAGATTTCAAGTGAAATACAATGTTCTTCAAGTTGTAAAAATCTGTTTGAAAGTTCATTATAAACTTCTTTTTCAACCATATCATTTGATTTGAGAAACTCAGTCGTAGGCAAAGAACTTGACGCATCATCATGCTCAGCATCCTGATCAATTTCTCCCCCTTATGACTCATATTTGTTGAATCAGAGGTGATATTGCTATCAGTCTTTTCCAACAGATATGTGTCATAAGTAGGTTTAATTTGATCAGTATGTTGTTGTTCATTAGAAAGAACATTATCTTGATCAGACAGATGTACCTCAACAGACAGTACTTGATGATTTTCTGGTTTGAGAGCTGCATCCACACACAGTGAGATATCAGCTCCTGAGCTGTTACTATCATCATGCTTGTCTGATTCTGTCCCATTTCCCATAAGTTGAGCCCTTTCATTAATGAACCCCTTAACATTACTCATAAGTTGGAGTAATGTCCTTTTGAACACGTCAACCTCAGTTCCAGTGTAATTAGCAAAATACCTTTTCGCCATTTGACTGTCATCATCATAATCCTCAGTGTATTACGAATCAATGAACACTTGGAGTTGGTTGTTAATCACACCCAAAGCAGCCATGGATCTATCTTCGGAAAAATCTCCTTTATCAAGTTGTTGTTCATGTTGATCCAAATACAGAATCATCTTGACTGTGAAAGTCTGAAGATCTTGACCAAAGAGTGATAGGAATGCACGTCTGTATCCTCCCAAGTATTCGGGCTGTTCAAAGAGAACCTTGAGATGTGAATGAAGTAATCGAAAACATTCAATGTAACTTTCCTTTGCATTAGGCAACCTTAGTGACTGAAGCACCTCTCTCTCTCTTGCAAATTTGAGCACGAAGATTCCACATTAGAATTATCAGAATCACACACGTTTATTTGTTGTCCAGAATTGGAAATCATTTGTTTATCATACGTGTCGTACAACTTGAGTACCTCAGATATGAAGGAATCTGAAGTAGTAGACATGATGTAAACGTACACGGGATTTTACAATTCTATGATTTAAACCGAGAAATAGATTCTTTCGCGGGATTTTACAAAAATCAAGAATAAACCGTGAAATGATAATGGTTACTTGAGTGTGTTATGATTATGATTTGGTTTGGTTGAAATGAGTTTAAGTGATGAGGTAGACAAGTCACAGTGAATTTCAGACAACGCTCGTGTTTTGAAATCCGAATAAAACCTGTCGCTTACCACTATATCCAATAAACCCGAAAATATCTCAACCCAAAATAATTGTCAATCTCGGAATCTTGAAGCTCGATCAAAATCGTTGTCCAACATTATACCACAAATATTTATCACAAACAACAAACACGTCCGTGTGACAAATAACCCAACTATATTCAATCCCACAAGAATCTTAAACAATCGTCCTTGTGTTAACCAAAAAAAGTGCAACACCGATGACAAAAAGTTTGGCCCAAGTCCAACATTCGGTTCATAAGCCCAAAGAAAAAGTAATACCCGGATCCAACTCACTAGACTTAACCCTAAGGATTTGAGTATAAGACACACTTTAACCAAATCCCTAATCGATCCTAATAACACTTTAGCCACAAACCATAATTCTACTCACTTAACATAGCCAACCACCCAAAGTAATCTGCTCAATTTTTTCTTTTCTCAACCAAAAATCGAACGCATAAGAAGTATGAGACCCAACCACAAATCGAATACAAAGGGAGTATGAATCTCAGCCACCTATCGAATAAAAAAGTTGATTGACTTTTGTTAGTCAATTGCTGATTAATTGTTGTTGATTTAGTGCATGTGCTCTCAGGATTTGCTTAGGTATATAGCTATCATGTTAGAATCTTGTCCCTAAGATCCTGAGTTGAATGTTGAAATATGAGTGAATTTCCATGTTCATGATTGCTGATTGCTCTTCATGCTAGATAGCGGTTTGATGTATTTCCTGACTATGGTTTGATTATGCGATGAATTTGGTATTATGAGTTGGCAAGCTGCTATGTTGTAGCTATTAATGAAAAGTGTATCCGTATGTATGTATATCTGTGTTGATATTCTTATGCAGATTCCATGGCCAATATGAATGTGCCAGTTCCCGCTCTAACCATTTGATCAGATGTTCAAACTCTATTGACTGGCTCTGAATTCACCACAACAACAACATCGGCAACAAAAACAACAACACTGTCTTCACCACCACCACCTTCATTTCAACAAAGCAGTACTTATTTTGGTCTCGCCAAGTGGGGATCTACAACATTTGGGAAATTTTTGTTGGTGGATGGATAATTGATGTTGACTGCTGACTCCCTCAGAGAAGCGGATGATTACATCATCTGCGCAAAAAGGTCAATATCATTTGTGTCATAATGATTATCTTTGTTCATGATAAGTAGTGAATCTCCCTCATAAATTGAGAGGGAGCAGTTGCATGTTCCATTATCAGCACATATTAAAACTGACCACATTTTCTCCCAAATTTTCTAACTTATTTAAATCATTTGGGATCACAAATCTCAAATGGTTTGAAATTTTTGATCGGGGGAGAGAATGTGATTTAAATATGAAATCTGAAAAAAAACGTGATGTTTTGGACGTAAATGTAAGCTCTCCCATATGTGCTAAACTCTTTCGTATATCGATGCACATGTTGAGGGGGAGTGAATGGTTTGTGATAACAAAAAGGATGTGGCATCTCATATGAGCGCGGCTCAGACTTCACCAATGAATTGACGAAACATATACTGTCATTAATCGAAAGGATGCGTCCTGGCCGGGTAATAATTTCGAGCTGGTCTAACCAGTGATGTAAGCGTGTCTCGAAGAGGACGTATCTGAGTAGAGTGTACCGTTTCGAGATACTTTCTGTGAATTTGACCAGGCTGGGTAATAATTTCAAGCTAGTCTATCTAGTGATGTAAGCGTGTCTCGAATCGGTCAAGTTCATTGAAAGTGGATCAATTCAAAAAGTGCAATCTCTACCCAACATGTGCAAATTTTAAATTGAAACATATGAGCACATGTTAAGGGGGAGCATTTGAAAAATATAAAACTCTCAAAGTGTTAGCAAAATGTGTTTCATAATCATGAACACTTTGAGAGATTTTTCAAGGATTTGGTAAATGGCAACATAGGATAGTCATGAAGTTATAAGGTGGCTAAGGTTAGGAAAACCGTCCTATGATCCGCCAGAGCCGGAGGGATCTACCCAGGGACAATACCGAATAGTTAGTATTAGAAAGTCCTTAGGTATGATCATGAAAAAAAAGAGTAATATGAGAAAGGAGAAAGAAGGGGTTGAAGAATTAAAAAGAAATGAAATGAGAAAGGGTGAAAAGAAATAGCCCTCCAATAATTCAACCTTAGGGCAGAAACCGGGTTCAATTCATATGCTACTGGTGGTTATTAAGGTAACACCGGTATTGAAGACAAGATGTCATGGACCCAGTGACGCACTGCACTAAACCTTCTAAACCACTCAAGTTCTCTTAAAAGGACTTGTTTCATTCTCACAGGGAACCCTGCATAATCTATCGACCGCTCATTACGAGTTATGTTGATATTGAAACAGGAGACACCGCTCCAGTCTCCGACTACCAAAAATGCACTTATCAAGCCTAGAGCCACGAGATGCATCATAAGATCTCATAGGAACACGTGTTACTTCTACACTGGTTGATCAACATTAAGGACACCAGCTGTAAACTTATGAGTCCTACGCAGATCTTAGCAATCTGCCAGAACATTTATGAGGGAATTTACAAATGTAATTCTCAATGATTGAATGGAAATTCCTACCAGGGTCAACATCAAACAGCCCTAAAAGCAGGTCACTTCGGTAATTCCTTGTGGATTACGCTTAGTGGTCGCGGCGGTTTCAAACGGTCTACAGTCGTGGAGTGAACTCCAGCGACTCACCTAATCGTTGATTTACTACGGTAGATCTTGTAAGCCCTCTGTGGGTTTTCGATTTAGGAACGGTCTTGGTAAGGATTAGAGAGAGTTTTCACACTATGCTGTTAACAATCTCAAAGTCCGAACCTGTAAGTACCGGACATTTTATTGCTAACTGTCGTATGCAGGAAATCCTGCCGGTTGTAGCTGATTGCTGGAAAGATGCCAATCTATCACCCCATGCTCACACTACACCATCATCATATTCAAAGAAGTCATGATAAACTAAAAGACCTTCAACACTGCTTCCGAAAACTCTGATGCTGAAAATCATGACCCAGAATAGTGTGAGCATGTCGGTTCAAAGAGTACCACATCACATGGAGACATACTGCTAAAAGATGACCTGGAGACATACGTTGGATGATGACGTCAAAGAATCACCAAAGATCGTCTAAGACTGAAGAACGATCATCAAAATATCATTGCTGAATGTACAAAGACTAATGAATTTGAAGAATCAAAGACTACGAGCTATGAAGTCAAATTCATATGAAAGAATGCTAGGATTCAAAATATTATTTCCGGGGTGACCTCCCTTAGGGGGAGATTGTTTGGAATATAAATATTCATATGAAGACTCGGTCACCCCGAGTATCTGTTTAGCATTTATGTGGCTCGTAGGATTACTAGTATTAATAGTATTAGCTTAGATATATTAGTATTTATGGAGTGGGTCGGGTCTTTACTCACTTTCAGCTCACTCCACAGCCCACTAGGGGCGCCATAGATAGTAACTATAAATACCCCTTCCCAAGTGTGGGAAGGGTTGGAGATTCTAATCATTCAACCATTTTTTTTCTCTTCATTCTCTCTCTCTAGAACTCCCAACTTTCTCATCTCTCTCTCTCTCTAGAATTCACTTAACAATCAAATCCAAGTATTCATATCTTACATTGGTGTTGATTGATTTCACAAAAGAATCGAATCAAAGTTGTTCACAAGTAAAGTTTTATAAAGTTTTAAAAATCGGTAAAACTATTCAACCCCCCCCCCTTCTAGTTTTCCACATGATTGTTTTTGTGTTTGTGTATGTGCAGGTAACGGATATGGGAAAAGGACAAAAAAAAAAGACAAAACGTATAAAAAAAGAGCACGGGATTGGAAAGAGCGTGAAAAGCCGGAGCCGGAGATTTTTTCTACACTTGGATCATGACCTAAACCCAAAATACCAAACTTAAACTTTAATGATAAATCATTTCACCATTAGTCCCCAAAACCCATTACACCATTAGCCCTAAACATTTGCAAAGTTAGTCCCTAAAACTAACTCTTGTTAAATCTTTTATATAAAATAAACTCAGCCCAACTCTTTAAACCAAAAGTCCAAAAACAATAAAACCCAGTCCAATACCAATAACCCGACCAGCCCACTCCATATACCCCTTACCCAGTCAAACCAAAAGCGGGAAATACAGTTTTTTTACTGTTCATCATCCCTCCCACCTTTTACCCTGCACCTCACCTCAATTCACCTCACTTAAAACCTTTCTAGAAGCTGCCACGACTGACAAGTCAGAGATATGACAACATTAGAAGCCACGCTGGCAATTCAAAGGCTAGTGATTGGTTTATCATACGTGGCACATGATCCAAGGGTACGGATTAGAGCATATGATGACATAATCAATGAAGGGCTGAGATTGATGATGAAGGCACTCTCCAAAACCCTAGAAGCATCCTCCAAGGCCTATAAATAGACCTCCTCATCACATAAGACAAAGGGTCCAATAGTCTAATATTGTGTCCAATTTATTGTTTTGTTTTAGCTTAATTTACTGCTAATTGTCTTATTTACTGCTTTTTATTATTGTAATTTACTATTCAAGCATTGTAATCTTTAAGTTTTTAATAAAAGTCATTTTCTTTTAATTATTGTCTCATTTACCTTAATGCTTTTAAATATTGTTTGTTTTAAATAAGTTGTCTTAATAAGCTCTTATTACATTTACATAAGCTCAATCAAGCTCTTCAATAGTTTGTTTGAGTTGTGTTTTGATTTAAAAGCAATTCAGTTTCATAAATCTGTTTTAAGCACAAAATAAGCTATTTGGAAGATAAGCAAGAAATGGAAGGGCTTATAGGGTCTTACCAGCTTATCATCTGATAAGCTGGAGCTTGTAGAGTAGCTCCACAAGCTTATTTGATCCTTGTTGAGCTAGGGTCAAGGTATTAATCTTTAAATTTCATTTCTAGCTTTTAACTGCTTATTTCTTATTTTCGCTTATTAGTGTATAATATTGTTTTATTTGTCTTCTATATGCCTATTTGTGTTTGGTCTGTCGGTTTAGTTGCTTAATTCATAGTTTTATAATCATTTACTCTTAATTTTCTAAAACTGTCATTTAGATCCAATAAGATTAGCTTATTGGATTGTGCTTATTTTTCTTTTCTTTCTGCTTAATAGTCATTAGTTACACTTAATGTTCATCTGTTTTCAATAATCTCTAAGTTTTTAAAAGTTAAAGGGGTGTTTGGTTTAGCAGACTTAGCCAAAAGCTAGGTCTACTCAAGTTGTTTTAGTCCTTTTGTCTACTTTCAATTAGCTTAAAAATAGTTAAAATAATAATTTAGTATTAGTTAAAAGTAGTTTTATCAAGTTTTATAGCTTTTAGCTTGATTTTCAAAATTTCATAGTTTTAAAAGGTTTATATGAGCTTATTTTGAAAATTTTATAAAAAGTTCTTTTTAGGTGTTAATTTTAAGTTCAATTGAGTCTAAAAAGCATGTCTTAATTTCTGAGTTAAGTGTCCAAAAGGTTTGAGTCAAATTGGGTCATTTTCAGTTTCTAAAAGTATCACTCAGTATAGGTTTTTCATAAATCTGTGTCAGCTTATTTTTAAGTTCAATTCTCTTAAAATTTGGTTTTCTGAGTTCATTAGTTGTTAGACTTCATCTGTTTTCTGTTTTTAAGGTTTGGTATTAGCTTTTTGTAGCTTAATTTAGGTCTTAAAAAGTAGCATTTTTAGATTTTTACAAAATTGAATCAGCATAGTTAAAATTTCTATACTGAGTCAATCAGTATAGGTTTTTCTCAGCTTATCATAAGTTCAAAATGCTTAAAAATTGTTTCTAAGTGTTAATCAGTTGGGGATTAGTTCTAGTAAAACACTCCTTAAAGTAAAAATGGTAAAACACCACAAGAACTTGCCACGTGTCCATGCCTCTAAAGGGTAAAATTGTCATATCGTTATTTTAATTACAGTTGACCATATTCGCTAGCATCGTTGAACATTTCTCAAAAGCTTGCATTACCAGTTCATTGGTACACTTTTGCATTAAACATGATCAGACTTGTTCAGCATATAGTTATCTAAACATTTTGCATCAAAAAGTGTTTACAAAACATATTCTTGCATCAAAATTGGTCCTGAATATATATTTATTCATTGATCATACAAGCTTCATCATCATCCATGTTACTATCATCATTATGAGATTATCATCATTATTCATTATCGTCATCTACTCCTTGCATATTCAACCTGGATAATCACGCATCTTCAATTTGCATCATCCGCATCGTCATCTTCATCTCCAAATTGCATCATCGCCTTCATCACCGGTTTCAACATTATCATCTTCATGATCATCTTCTATCACAGAATCATGAGCCCCCGCCAAAAAATCAATAATTAGAAAATCAAACCCAAAGTTCAATCAGAAACGAAAAGCATCAAACCAATAACAAAATTATAGAAATTATCATCTTCAATTCACTCTTTTGCATCGCCATCATCAATCCTTTGCATCATCATCCCATGAATATACTACATCGTTATCGTTGGAATCATCCTCGTCATCATCATCTTCGATTTCGACATCATCTTTTTTTTTTTTTTTTTTTTTATATATATATATATATTAATTTTGTATTTCAACATCATTGTTAATTTCAGCATTATATTGGGTTAGCAGATTTCATCAATTATCATTATCTTTTTAGAAGAAAATATATTTGAAACCGAATAATTTGAAATTTCAAGAAGGAACATGGAAAAAGCATATGTGAAGAATCAAATCGTTCACAAAGCTGAAATTAACATGAACGAATATTAGATATTAAGAAGATATCAAAAGAGAAGGAGATATGAGATTTGATACAAAATCAAATCATGTGATTTTTGCACACGTTGAAAACCTCGTGTACTTTTTGATTCATCCGAATGTAAAATGACATGAATGACCCTCCATTCATATTACTAGGACTTTATAACTTTATTATATTTACTAAAATGCCACACGCGTTGGGCCATAGATCAAGTCAAAGTTAGAATATCCGACGGTTATTATCATCGCCTTCCTTTTTCACTTTAAGGCGTTATTTTATTTGATCTCCTCTCTAATCAGTTGTAAGTCTTCATCTGTTTTGAGTTTTTAAGTTTCAGCTTTAGCTTTTAGTAGCTTATTCTAGGTCTAGAATATAGCAGTTTAGCATTAAAGTGTCAAAAATCATAAAATCCAAAAATAGTGTAAGAGTCAGTCTTATCAGCTTATTTTCAAGCCCTTTATAAGCTCCAAATTGTCTGAATTTGCTTTTAGGAGTACTTTGGTTATTAAGCTATGTTGTTTTGTAATTTTTATAGATTAGCTTATTAGTTTGATAGCTTTTTAAGTAGCTTAGAGTTGCCTTTTTTGGCTGTTTGGGATAGCAGTTTAGGCTTATTGCTTAATTTAGATTTTTTAGCTTTTGTTGTTTCTGGCTTATTTAGGTTCCTAGGTGCTTATTAGGTTTAGATTAAAGTTTTAGAAGCTTATTAAAGTAAAGCACGAGCTTATAGAAGCATGTGCTATAAAAACAATTGTTTTCTTTTGGTACTTAAGATTATATGTAACTGTTAAGCTTAATCAGCTTTTTCTACATTATTTTCTAAGTTTTAAAAAAATTTCTTTTACAAAAAGTTCTTATTTCCATCTTATAAAAAAGTTTCAAAAAGAAAATTTGAAAAATAAAAACCTGGGAAATTAGGAAGCCAAGGGTGAGCCAGAGGTTCGAACCCTTGACCTCAACCAATCTCAAACAAGCCTCACCACACACACACAATACCAACTGCCCTTGGGTCTTTTTTGGTTATATATTGCATTAGTAATTTACTTAACAACTTTTAATCAGTTTTGCTTATTTCTCCTTTTGGTTTATTCCTAGCTTATTCCAATAAGCTGGGACTTTTATTTTATTTTTCCTAGAATTAGCATACCTCAAAGTACTTTTCAGTAAATTTTCAGATTTTTCCAATTTAGTTTAGTATTTTTTATAATATTTTTAGATTAAAAGTGTTTTTAATTGATAATAAATAAAATCAAATTAAAAAAACTATAATTCTTTTTTCTAAAATTATTTTTATTCATTTAGGACTTTTAGAAATTAAATTTGCATTTCTAGGGTTAAAATTTGATAGTTTAGGTTTTTAGGCCCGTTACGTTCCCGTTTAAGTGCCCGTTTTTAGTTTAGTTTGCATTAGGACTTATTTGTGCTTTGTTTTTCTTGTTTTATGTGCTTATTATTTACTTCTTTGTTTACGTATTCAATTTCAAGTAGCATAATTCCAAAATATCTTGCTTATTCAAATCACCCGATCACGAACCGAACCTGATTTCCCATTCACACTTCGTTGGGACATAAACGACCCGGGAATATCTAATACTTCCGGAAATATATGTAGTTTGACTTTTCTTCGACCACTTGGGATTTTCACTCTTGGTTAGAGAGCAAATTGACCGTTTGGTCGGTTTTCTCGCTATCATATATTATATATACTTGTGCACAAGTCAAGTTTTTGGCGCCGCTGCCGAGGAAGTGTGTAAACGAATTTCAAATTCCCGTTCGAAGATTAGTGATTTGAAGATCCTTCTCCGTGAAGTTACCATTTTATCTTATAAATATTTTCGTATTATAAAAATAAAATAAAAAAAATAAAAAAAAAAAAAAAAAAAAAAATCACCAATACTTTTCCTAAATTTTTCAAAATACCAAAAAAATTAAAAAACCAACAAAATAAATCATGAAGTCAATTGTTACGTCGGCTCACCTTTAGATTACAAACTATTAGAGGGGTTTAAGGAGGATTGACATTAAATTGTCAAACCAAAAGAAACGGGTTTTTAATTAGCATTCATTGCAGACCTTTGTTTCTCCGCCACTTTGTGACTAATTCTAGAGAGCTACCGAGCACCGGTTGACGAATCGATTACCAAAAATAATTGTTTTTCTCATTGTTCTAAATATGAAAACCCAAAATTATTTTCTTTTTCAAAATTTATTTTTCTTTTGAATTTTGTGTTTTTAGTGCATGCGCACTCGTTCTCAATCGAATCCCACAATACAGACTCCAAAATATCATAGACATAATCGTAGACAGAGAAACGTACCCGATATACGTACTCTTGTTGAAGCTCCCATTACCGAAATGGCGGATACACGTACTATGTCTGAGTTGCTCCAAGCACCCACCGAGGGTTATGGAGATGCTATTGTTTTACCACCGATTCTTTCCGATAATTTTGTGCTAAAAACCGGTTTAATTCAACTTGTAATGTCAAATCAATTTCATGGTTTCGAGAGGGACAATCCTCATGCTCACATCCGATGGTTTAATAAGTTGACTTCGACTATGAAATATAAGGATGTTCCTCATGATGTGATTAAGTTGATGTTATTCCCATTTTCTCTCGAGGGTGCAGCCCAGATTTGGCTCGAAAAAGAACCCCCTCGTTCGATTACTACTTGGGAAGATCTCGTCTCTAAATTTGTGAATCATTTCTTTCCTCCTTCTAAGACGACGAATCTCAAGAATGATATAACAAATTTTCAACAACGTTTTGATGAAAATTTTGGTGAGGCATGGGAACGTTTCAAGGATCTCCTTCGTAAATGCCCACATCATGGTTTTTCGGAATTGCACCAAATCGATACGTTCTATAATGCTTTGACTCAAACCAATCAAGATTCGCTTAATGCAGCCGCCGGTGGCAATATCTTGAATCGAACTCCGAGAGATATTTTGACTATTATCGAAAACAAATCGAAAGTTCCCACTTCACGAAACAAACCGGTTGTTTCCAAAGTGAGTGCCAATACTTCTAGCACGTATGCTAAGATCGACAAACTCACGGATGCTATCCAAGCTTTGGTTCTCTCTAAGGAAAAGAAACTTTCTATCCCACAAACTCCTCCACCCGCTCAAGTCAAAGCGATGGAAGAAACTTGTGTCACTTGTGGTGGTCCTCATGCATACTACAATTGTACTGCCACCGATGGCAGACCTTTTGAAGCAAATGTCATAGCCGGTGCTTACAACCAAGGAGGTAACCAATACCGTCCTCAAGTTGACCCGAACTATCGTGCTAGCAATCAAATGGGACCACCCGGATTTTCTCAACCTAACAACCAAAATAGGTTCAATCAAAATCAAGGAAGAGGGCAAAATGTGCAAAACCAATTTCAAGCCCTGATCAATCAATACCCAACCCAAGGGGTTAATTTCAATCAAGGGTATCAAGCTCCTAATTACCAAGCCCCTATTGTTCCCTCCAATGAACTTACTAATTACATTAACTCAAATGAGGCTAACATGAGGGCAATGCAAAATCAAATAACAACTTTGAAAAATGATTTCCAAACTTCAATGTCTAAACAGGGTAATGAGTTTAAGAATGAACTTAGGACCACAAATAACAAAATTGATCAATCTCAAAACAAAATT
The DNA here is from genome assembly GCA_021014915.2 of Artemisia tridentata subsp. tridentata. NCBI lineage: Eukaryota > Viridiplantae > Streptophyta > Magnoliopsida > Asterales > Asteraceae > Artemisia > Artemisia tridentata. The sequence goes on from CP139508.1 coordinate 292,668,772, forward strand.
GAGAACATGTTTGATAGTCTCATGAATCAAATCCATCAAGCTTCAACTTCGGGATCTCTCCCGTGCAATACCGTTCCCAACCCAAAAGGTGAGTTGAAAGCTATCACTACTCGAAGTGGTAGGGCGTACGATGGACCCTCGATTCCTACTCCCTCTCTGGTGAGGGAAGTGGAACGAGAAACCAAGGTGACCAAGGACAAAGTGCATTCTTCAAGCCCACAAAGTACCACACCCGTCCAACCTCCGATCGTCCAAACTTCAATTCCGGTACCCAATGTTCCGAAGACCAATCCTAAGCCTTCTATACCTTACCCGTCAAGACTTAATGATCAAAAGCTCCGCGAAAAAGCTAACAATCAAATGGAAAAGTTCTTCCAGATCTTTCAAGATTTACACTTCGATATTAGCTTCGCGGATGCTCTTCTTCTCATGCCTAAATTTACTTCGACAATTAAGAATTTGCTAAGTAATAAAGAAAAATTATTTGAATTGGCCAAAAACCCGTTAAATGAGCATTGTTCGGCGGTTCTCCTCAAAAAGTTACCCGAAAAACTTGAAGACCCCGACAAGTTTCTTATTGTAACAACCCGTAATTTTTCCAGACGTATTTCCTATACGAGGTTATCCCTGTTTTTCAGTTACGAATCTTCCTGAGCTTATTTGACTTAAAAACGTGAAGTTATCTCGCGAAACGTGAAATTGGTACACAACGCGTGACTAGGCACAATAACGGATAAAACGCGAATATTAATTTATTCGGGCGATGAAAAATAAAAATATTCGTATTTGTAACCAAATTTAATGGAAAAATGATTTTAAAGTTAACGGAATAACTTTTGGATGCTCGGGAAATATTTATAACACGATTATTAAGTCTCGTTGGCGTTTCAATAAAAATATAAGATTTACACTTTCAGTCCCTGTGGGCGCACTAGGGTTTGCCACAAGTCCCCACATGATCCCTATATATATCTCACTAATAACCCATCTAGGGTTGAATACTTCTCCATTTTTCCAGCCGCCCACCTCCTCCATAAATTCCGGCCACCCTTCTCCATCACTGCTGCCGCCGTTAGCCACCTTCATGCCACCGCCTTCTAATGTTTTGAATCAAAATAAGAACAGATCGAAGGTATCTTTCAGGAGTTGTTTTGGTTCGAGTCACCACGCCACCACCACCGTCTCCACCTCTCTTTCCTTCTCCTCTCTTTTCTCGACATGGTAACAATCGAGAAACCGTTTCTTAATTATTGTTTTTTTGATAAAATCGATTCTATTTAGTTTGTCATTGTTTTTCGTGGATTTAAACGGATTTAAATCGGTTTATAATAACTTTGTGACTATGAAGTGGGTTAAAAACGTTTTGAAATATTTTCGTGTGATTTAACTCGGACTGTAGTGGTGATGGTTTAAATTCGTGTGGTAAGAAAATCTGAGTATTGTGTTTGTTTGACTGTTCTCGAGTCATTTTTTTTCGTTTGTGATTATATTAGTTTTGAGGGTTTGGATTAGGAGTTATTTTGAAGGGTTTGTGGATATGTTGGATTGTAGCCATTGTGGCCGAGAGACCTACGGGTCCGTTTAGTCTGTATGGTTCGATTTTGACTTCGTGGTTCGAAGCCGAGACCCTCGAGGTCTCGGCGTGGTAAGTTTATTTTTGTGGTTATTATCGTGTTGAAAGTAGATTTGGATTCGGATTTCTTTTGGGTTTGAGTAGGGCTGTGACCTCTTTGAGGTCCGTTTGCGTTGTGGTTGTTAGCAGATTCGAAGCCGAGACTCTCGGCATATGGGAGTCGGTATGTCCTTGGTTATAGTTGTTGTAGTCGTGACTTGTTGGTCTGTTGGGTTGTTTTGCTGACTAAGTTATGGGTCGAGTCTTTTCTTGGTCTCGGTTTAGTTAACAAGACACCCCGAAGGTGTTGTAGTCGTGTATAGTTAGATTTGGAACAACATTTAGTTAGTTTTAATGTGCTTGTGGTCGTTTATCTTGGCAGTTAAAGAGCCCACAAGGCACTACAAAAAAAAGGCTTTCAGAGACTGAAAAATCAGTCTCCGATACACCATGATCAGTTACGAATGGTCTATCAAGGACTGATTTTTCTAGTCACTAATCAGTTACAGAAGCTTAGTTACGGAAAGTGACGTTATCAACTGAAATTCAGTCCTTGTTGTATCGAACCAACGAGGACCAGAGATCAGTCTCCAAAATAAAAAAGTCAGTCCTTATTTCTATGGGTTGGTATCATGTTATTTTAGTCCCCAATGCATATTATCGGCGACTGAAAAGTCAGTCGCCAATACTATGTTAGATCAGTTACTAACACTTGGATTTAGGGATTGAAAATTAGTCCATAAACATTGTTTATAGTTCCTAATACGTTTCGTTGTTTTGTAGATTACCGTACCAAATCAGTCTCTAATAATAGGATTTAAAAACTGATTAGTCTCCGATGAAAGGCTTTAAAGACTGATTGTTAGTCACAAAAAACAGATGAATTAGTCCTTAATTTGTTTTTCTAGTGACTGAAAATTAGTTTCAAAATATTTGTTAATCGATACAAAATAACATTCAAATCAGTCTCCAATATGATGGCACCGTTCCATTATATTTCAATTATAAACTAAAAGTTAGTGACAAATACAGTTTAATTGAGTCCCCATTCACAATGCATACATGACCTTTTACAATAGTATATAAAACTCGAAACCATAAACAATAATAATAACAATATTTCTTTAAAGCATAATAATCACCAATCCAAATAACAAGAGTTTACAATTCAATATGTTTAAAAATGAAACCAAATTCAATAGAAATAAATTTGAACGTCCTATATATCCCTATAGGTGAATGGATCATCGTTACCATCATCGTTACCATCACCTTCAGTAGTATTTGGTGAGTAATAGAGTTGGAAGCCAACGACTTTCCCTTGTATCAGTCAACAAAAAGACAGCATCATGAGAGTCAACCAAATCATGAAGACGTCTGCAGTCATCAAGCACATTTTGCTCTTCTTGACTAGGTACCGAGTTGCATTAATCACGAGGATCTGATTCTTACTCATCCTAATGACTTATAGACCAAAATATACTTTCATAAATCTTACTTCGTTGTTCATTACAATACCAAGTAAAAAAACTGAACTATTTATTTAAGCGAAAGAATCTACCCAAAACTCCACAAGAAGTAATAGAAAGAGTTAAGGAAACAATTCTGATTATACCTGTATATTTCCCTTGAAATGTGGACATACAGAATATACTGGTGCTTCATGACCCTCAAATGTATATTGTTTTGTCCCTGTTACTGCATCCCACACCTGTAGATAGCTTTACCTTATACACAAACTGTAGACGTATGGTCTGGACTGACCCACGACAAATGGGCCAGGCCCGGCAAACAGCGGCCCACTCTACGCCTAACCCTAATCCATGCCCTATAAATACATGGATGGAGGATACATAAGGACATAACATAATAGGTTACTCTAAACCTAACCCTAATCAACCTATATCGCACCAATACTAACTTGATCGTCGGAGGTGGATCCCGGGGCTACGGCCTCGGGTCCACTCCTAACGGGTTCTCTTTGTTGAACAGGTCTACTTAGGGCTCGAGAAGACGACTAACGGCCCAGGGAGAGTCGTTGAATCAGTCCGCACCAGATTATGTATCAACAGATTGGCGCAATCCGTGGGACACGACAAGTTTCGTGATCTCACATCGCCGGAAAACGACCATCGAGTTCAAGTCCGGTATTTTGATTCTTTACTGTGCGAATTAATTGGCACACAAGTCAACAGATAGGTACAATCTTATTATTTATTATTGATTCGTACTGCGAATCATTAATTATAGATCGAATTTTGCAAAAGGTATATTATTCATTACTGCAATTAAACGTGAGTTTTGCAAAAAGTTTTGTCATACGATTTGATTGGTCACTGCAATTAAAAGATATTCCTCGTATCTATAATTGATTTGTCATGCGCAATTATTGGTAGAGTTTAATTGTAAATTGATTTGTATTATTAACGTACACCCTGTCGCATATTTTTTAAATTGGTAAAGATTTTATGTAAATCTTTTTAATTTGGTAAACACGATTTTATCTATAACGCACTAAGTCCGCACGATCGGACCTACTATATCTTTTAGCCGCGAACAGCGCAGTCACGATAAATCTACCCGCGTTAGGCCGTGCGTATAGAGATCTTCGCAGACTGGCGCCATGAGCGCACTGTCACGTACAGGCACCACGATGCTAGTCAATCGCCATGAGCGCACTGGACAAAAGCCGTGGTCATCTGCGATCATCCACAAACGTTAGAGTCTATGCGGTCACGATACATCCATCTGCGTCTGTACGTGCAATTGAAACTATTAGTCGCGGTCATGGTACATCCATCCGCGCCATTGTTTTTATTATAATAAAAAAGAAAACGATTATGAGCGTACTGCGTTCGTAGATTAGCTACGTGCTACTTCTTTTATGTAGTTTGTAAAACCTCACGCTAGGTGTAATTCGTACTACTACTTCTCTTATGTGTTAATTTTACATGCTACGTGCTATATATATGCTATGCGCTAATTTTTTATTTCATTATCTTTTATATGTTGCGATGCGCAGCATATACTTCTAATATTTGCATTAAGTATTTTTCAGGATTTGGATAAGTAAGTTTAATGCTCCTACACGAGTAGCACCATCAAACTTGGGGGGCTACCAGGGTATACACTGTGTCCGTACGCGTCACGCATGTGTATTTGGAAGCAAAGACGGATGTAATGTTCGCACCTTGTCTGCGCACAGCGCACATCTTTGTCGCGCACAGCGCGCACTTCTGCCACAGAAGCACGTCTTCTGTCGCACCATGCTGCACCGCTACTGGTACAAAGGCACGCCCTTACCCAGGATGCAGCATACGGAATCCACCTTCACCATTGTGAGACAATCACAATCGCAATGTCAATGTTACTCAGGTCGCGCCTACAAGGACGCGCCTACAAATTCGCGCCAACATGGTCATCACGCACTGCACCACAGACCCAGTGCGCACTGTCGCATTTGGGCTGCGCGTTATGGTCACGCCGTCATAGTTGGTTGGGCCTACGCGGCCACGAACAGGACTTAAGTCTAGCATAACATAGCCACGCACTATGTCACACTAGACTTGGGGGGCTTGTAGACGTATGGTCTGGACTGACCCACGACAAGTGGGCCAGGCCCGGCAAACAGCGGCCCACTCTACGCCTAAACCCTAATCCATGCCCTATAAATACATGGATGGAGGATACATAACGACATAACATAACAGGTTACTCTAAACCTAACCCTAATCAACCTATATCGCACCAATACTAACTTGACCGTCGGAGGTGGATCCCGGGGCTACGGCCTCGGGTCCACTCCTAACGGGTTCTCTTTGTTGAACAGGTCTACTTTGGGCTCGAGAAGACGACTAACGGCCCAGGGAGAGTCGTTGAATCAGTCCGCGCCAACGATTTTCAAAACCATATTATACTATAGAAAAGCAGATTGGTAGAAGTCAAACCTTTATCAGCCTATCATCTCCACATGTCACAATGCAAAGTTGTTTGTTTGGGTACGAGAAAGCAAGATCATTAACACTTCCAACATGAGCCTCAATCTGTAACCAAAACAAGTTAAAGGTGTTGCTTGTATGAATCATATATATCTTGCAATTATTGTATAATAAACAAAAAGGTGAGAGCGCACACACACCTCCAAGTGGTTTCGGACATCATCACCGCCATGATATGAGTATAATTGCACAATGTGCTTCGAGTATGCAACACCTATATGAAGTTCCAAGATAAGAATGCAATTTGACAACAATTCGTTACTTTACGTAATACTTGCAGATGCGCACATCACTTTAACAAAGGAAAATATTTTTTACCAAACAATGTTCCATCGGGGCTCCATGTTACACGATTAATCGATGCGGTACTGTCATTAGTCAGCGATGCCTGTTACAAGTACAAAGTGCAGCACACTTAACAGTCAAAAGCAAAGATGCTTACAAGTTACAACGCATATATAATAAAGAAAGGAGCATGTCTCTAGAAAAAACAAAATTAAAATAGAGACTAGCGTTGGACACAAACCTGCAAAGGCATTGAACACGCGCTAAGGTCCCAAACCTTGAAATTCTTGTGAGCACGTTTTTCCTAGCTACCCAGCTCGTAAATCATTGTTTCCCCATTGCTCGCTCCAACTAACATCAGTCAAGACAGAGCAGAGATATATAAGAATGTAACTTAAAATATCACATTTAGAGAACTGAAAACTTCTTGAAAGCACAAGTCTGAATGAGATAACGAGCCATAGAGGGATAAAAAACCCCCATAACCAGAATACGATCACAGACCAGCAAATGTACAGATCAATACATGTCTGTGAAGTGTAAGGTTTTTGAACAAGATCCCTAAAAACTTGACTTACATCTCTCTCCAAATCCCACATACAAAAACTGACCTCTAATAAGAACATTGAGGCACCGACTAAACCTTAAACGGGTTAACTTGCATATCGACAAAACCAAACCCTAAGAAGGATTTGTAATCGTGAAGCACCATACCAACACAACAGATCGCATCTAGAAGAATGAATCGAAGTAATAATGAAATTATTAAACCGACATGAATTACACTTGGACTAGAATACGATCAAAGCAGACCAAACCCTAACCAAACAAAACGACCAGGATAAGATCCGATTGTAATGAGGGTTAGGAAGATAATACCAGGGAGAGCACGCCACCACATCAATAGAAAAACAATCCCAAGGATCGATTGCATACCAATGAACAAATCAAAGATTGTTTAGAGGTAGAGAGGCGAATTTAGGGATTGATTTGGCCGGAATAGTGATGGATGGGTGGCGGCTAATAACAAGACGATTTTTTACAAACCCTAGGTAGCGATAAACACTCAAATCCTACAAAAAATTGTGATTAGGGCAATGAGTTGAATAGATTAATGAATAACACAAGTGTTAATCAATTAAACATACAAGATCAATGCAAAAACCACAAGATTCTGGTGGGAATTTGAGAATGACGATGGAGGCTGGTAGGGAAGAAAAAATCGCCTAGAGAGAGAAAATATTAGGGATTACCTGTCGTAGTATTGATCGAGATGAGCGGGTAGTTAGCCAGGGAAACTTTGGGGTTTTGATTTTGGAGTAAAATTGTTAGCGGGAAGAATGAGAGGGAGAAGGGAGAGCCAAATGTTCTAAATTTTATTTTAGCCTCACATTCTTTATATAATTTTCTTTATAAGAAACTAGTTAAAATTAATATTTATATAGATATAGATTAATTAGGACCCTAACCCGATCCTATTAGGTTATCGTGTCTATCGGGTTGACCCGATAAGCTAAGTTTTAGAACTCATAAACACACGGGGTTTAGCCAGATATTATAACGGGTAATAATATTTTAATAATTTTATTTTGAAGTTAAATATTGTGACAATTCATAAGTAACTTATTTTAAGATTAAATATAATACAATTATAACTCGTACGTCTATTAGTAGCCGATTTGAACAGGGTGATAATGGTTTACTAATCTACACTCATTAAGTTCTCAACTAATCATTGAGATTCATTTGCGATACAAACTAGTATAGTGGATTGACGATTGCTATAGGCACCACGACTTATTATATATGGTAAGAACGTAATAGTCGTTTCTTTAAAAGGGATGTCGCGCTCAATGAAGCAACTGATTGATGTCATTATCCCGATTACACGTCTTAAATTGTCAACACTCAAAATGAAAGCCATCAGTGAATACTAAAGATGTTATGAACGTCTGAAACTTGAATTCTGCTCGAGTTCCCACGTCACGGGGGTATAAACCGAGGTTTCGTGCGTGAACCCCTAAGTGTTACACATAAATAGCAATCCGTAAATAGGTTTATATACAAACTTACAATTACTAACAACGATACAAATATATGTAGGTCTTAAAAACAAGTGTAGTACATTACAATATATAGAACCGTATATTCTGTCGGTAATCCACTTTCGTCCGTTTTTGTCAGTTTTTATCTGTTTTTGTCCGTTTTTATACGTTTTCGTCCGTTTTTACGTTTTCGCCCGTTTTTATACATTTTCGTCCCATTTTTACGTTTTTATACGTTTTTGTATGATTTTTACGTTTTCGTACGTTTTTTTACGTTTCCGTCCGTTTTTTACGTTTCTATACGTTTTCATCCATCTTAGTCCCTATTTTTTACGTTTTTATATGTTTTCATCCATTTTTGTCCGTTTGTATACGATTTCATCCGTATTTTTATGTTTTCATCAGTTTTTGTCTGTTATATTTTAACGTTTTTATACGTTTTCATCCATTTTAGTCCTTTTTTTACGGTTACGTCCATTTTTATACGTTTCCATCCGTTTTTTACGTTTTTGTCTGTTTTGATACGTTTTCGTCTAATTTTAAACGTTTTCGTCCATTTTTATAAGTTTTCGTCCGTTTTTAAATGTTTTAGTCCGTTTTAATCTATTTTTATACATTTTAGTCTTAGCTATGATGTCCATGTATTAGGGACTGAGTTGTGATTCAAATTCAGTCACTAACAAATTTCCCTCAAAACTTTTTTTATTTTTATTTTTTATTTTTTATTGCGCAAACATATTTGTAACTGAATTTTAGTCTTAGGTATGATGTCCATGTAATAGGGACGCAGCTGTGACTGAAATTCAGTCACTAAAAAATTTCCCTCCAAACCTTTTTATTGTGTAGACATATTTGTAACTGAAACTTAGTCTTAGCTATGATCTCCATGTATTAGGGACCGAACTATGACTATAATTCAGTCACTAACAAATTTTCCGCCAAAATTTTTTATTGCGCAAATATATTTGTAACTGAAATTTAGTCTTAGATATGATGTACATGTACTAGGGACTGAATTGTCACCCTTATTCAGTCACTAACAAATTTGCCTCCAAATTTTTTTCCCGTACAAGCATATTAGTAACTGAAATTTAGTCTCAGATATGGGGTCACTGAATCGAGGACTGATTTTTAGTCGCCGCAATCAGTCAATAAAAGGTCAGTCCTTAAAAGTATCAGTAACAGATGTTTCAGTTACCGATGCTATGTATCAGCGACTGATATATCAGTCCCTAGAAATTCAGTCTCTGAAAGCCTGTTTTTTTGTAGTGAGGGTGGGTGAGCTTAAATTGTTGTGTTGGTCATTTTGGTTAACAAAACCCTTACTAGAGTGAGCTTACTTAGGCGTTTGCATTGTCTTGGGATTAATGGGCTGCGAGCCCAAATTTTGGGTGTGTTTGATTCGTATCACAGCTGGGCCGAAGCCCATGAGTGGCGAATGGTGGGTTTGCATTGTTTAGCCCAAGTGTCAAAGATAAAAAGAGTTGTTTGATTTAACTAAACTAACAAGTACTTAATTGTTTATTTGGCAATCATGTCGGTACGTTTCGGATAATACATTGAGATTGTGATTTGGATTGGGATACGGATTATTACTTGATAATTGGGACTTGACATTATTGGACAATATGGACTTGTTGGACTGGAAACGAATACAATATATTAGACTCAAACGACTTTAATATATTTGATTCATAACGGACACACAATAAGGAAATAATGTCTATTAACTAACGAATACTTTTTATTAAATTCTAATGAAATGTTTTGAGGAAATTGATTTATGTAAGTCTCGACGACTTGGGGAAAACGGATTTTATTAGTTAAACCTATTTCTATTTATAAAACTTTTATGTTTTATACAAATTATCTGGGTTATCGGGGTAAATACCGAAGCGTACAAAATGACATATTTTAGTTGAGGTGTTTATTTATCGTTAAATTCTAGGTTTGACTTCTTTGGTTTGAGGTCTCGTCAGTACTCTCTCGACTTTGTCGATGTCTATTTCTCTTTGGTGTGAGTTATATGTCATGTCTATGTTTTCGTACCACACCACACGAAACGTTGATACTAAGCTTTTGATGAGTTTTGAAACTGAGTAATCCACGAAAACTATGACGCGATGTCTTTTATAGACTTTATTATTGTGCGAGCCGTATTTGAGATAACTGTATACGTATTAGGTTGTGCCGATCCTAGACCGTTGTGTACCGCTGTGCTTGTACCTCCGTGTACCGTTGTGCCTATCTTCTGGATAATGTTGTGTTTTGCTTCTTGATGCCAGTCGTGTCAGTTGTGATGTTTGCATTTCTGTGGCTAAGGTGAGTTCATGGCCCCTACTTTTACTGGGTTTTTTTTTACTATTTTGGGGGAGAATACATGTTCGTTGTTTTTCACTAAATTCAATGCTTTACAAATGTTTCTATGCTGTGAACTACTGTATTACATGATTTTGGACATATACGTGTGATGATGTGATTATATGCTGTGACATGTTTGTTTTGTGAGTACATGACGGCGCCAATGTTAACTCTCAGTTGAGAGCCTACGTGTTATTGGTTCAGTTGGAGTAACTGTTAACTCTCTGTTGAGAGCCTACGTGTTATAGGTTCAGTTGGTGTAACTGTTAACTCTCTGTTGAGAGCCTACGTGTTGATAGATCTATCGGGGTAGCTCACCACATGATTTTGGTTATGAGTATGAGGAACATTTTGGGCTCAGTTGGCGCGTCACTATATGTGTGTAGTATCTGTATGATTGATTATGGTTCGAGATGCTTTGACTATGTTATTACTTGTGGATTTGGTATTAGAACTGTGATTTAGGCAGTGTGAGCCTACATTGGATTTGACTTGTTTGTGAACAATGTTTTGAACTCGAAAACCTTTTGGTTCAACCATATTGTTTTAAACTAAACTCTATGAACTCACCAGCGTAAGCTGACCCTTTTAGCATGTATTTTCAGGTTTAAGGTTATTGCTTACTTCTGGAGGCGCTTGGCAAACGGCATGGTCATAGACGACTCTGATAATTATATTTGGGACCGCTTTAATCGCTTTTGGGCCTTACTTCCGCACTATATTTTAAATGATGTAAACTTAAGGTTTTGATAATGAAATTTTATTCTAAACGGTTAAGTTAAAACCGTTCTTTGTACCTTGTGTTGTGATACCAATTGAGTAGCACCCCAGTGACATGTATGCTTCCGCTGGACCCGATTTTCGGGGTGTTACAAATTGGTATCAGAGCCTAGGTTATAGAGAACTGGGTTTATTTTCAAAAACCTGGACTATAACCACTTTTGGCGAAAACTTAACCCTATGACCGTCACGTGCCTGCCTGCCAAGCTGATGCCTCGCGTATGATTTTGTTTGAGGATATAATTGATGAGATGTTTATGATATCTTAGATGAGATGTTCATGGTATATTTGACGAGTTGTTTGATGAGATACTTGATTTTATATTTGTTGAGACGTGTGCCTGACTCTTGGATATTTTATATCCGCTCGTTTTAACTATTCACTATAAGCATTTCCACATGCTTTTGCACGCATCGAACCTGTCACAGAGTTACGCTATTTCCTTGCGAAATCTCACTATTGAACGTCGTGTTTGTATACTTTTCGTGGTTTTGGGAATGATTTTGGATATAATTCACATACTACTAGTGTAACTAGGCTTAGTATTTCAAAATTCATTGAACCTCGGGTGAATATAGACTGATCACCTATATTCAACCAGGGACAGTGGGACATAGCCTGATCACCTATGTCTGACTCAGAGGTGAATTTTGCAATACTCAGAGTAGTTATAATGGAATTATGTTCGGCTTGGTTTTTAATTTTGGAAATGGTAACGTTTTGTGTGTGTACACGGACATGGAATCTTACTTCCACACACACAAGACACTGGCATCACAACACCTCATGAACCGTAATGCTTCTGGCACCGCTATACTTCTCCATTTACATGGAATTCCTGTTTTTCAACGTCTGGCCATAGTTTGCATCGAGTCGGGTTAGACCCGAGTGGCACCGTTTGAATCCGAGTTACTTATTTGTAACACCTTAAGAGCGTAATAAGCCCGCCGAGCTTATTGGAGTGTTTGGACTTGATTTTGGCTATGATTGGATTTGATTTTGGCTATGTTTGGATTGGTTTTGATTCTGATTGAATTCTGATTGTTTGATTTTCTGATTTTGGACGTCATCCTGGATTGGATTTGTTATTCGGCCTTGTTTTGTTTTGATATTGTTACAGTCGCTTCTACCCTAAGCCTTGTGCTCAATCGATGTCGTTCAATCGAAGTTGTTCAATCAATGTTGTACCTTCCGATTTAAGTACTATGTACATTGCTGATTCAACCGATAGATTGCTTGTAGCAATCAACATCTTCTCGCAGAGTTGTACTCTGAACTTGCTAAACTCTCCTTTTGGCAAAGACTCCACGCCCAACAGGAATTTTAAGACCTTAAGGAGTAACCTGAACCGCGTTCCTTGGGACAACCACCTAACTTTTCTCTCGTCCCTCGGGAATACCAGTTATCTTTGCTAATATCTTATAGGATAATAAATTGTTTTGCCATTAATTTTACAAACTGCCTTTGATTCTCTATCGACCAATTTGCGGTCATCCTACAAAATGTTTTACAGCAATTTCACAAAAATCAAAATTTTGATCTTACTACCATTTTATAAATGGCGAACTGCTTTCCTGTTACCCTGTAAACTTTCTACAAATCATTTAGCAAAATGATTTCATAAAACGTTTTGTTTCTTTGTTACGATGTTATGAATCAAACAAAAAAAAATCAAAATTTTGACTTTGCTACAATTTTATAAACGATAAATTGTTCTCCTATTATCCTATAAGCTGCTTCACAAAACATTTCACAAATCATTTTGTAAGTCGATTTGCTGTTCCTGCTGCTACATCAGAAGCTATACCTTAGGAGCAAATCCCGCACCTCTACCTGAGTAATCGAGTGTGGCAATGTTTGGGATAGACACTTCCCGTTAGCCACATCCTCTTATAACGATACCTACGACTCTAGTATTTCAAACGGCACCGTGTGAAGTGAATTGTGGTCGATCGCTGAATTGTTAAGTAGAAGTTGGAGATACCCAACTTACTAACCCTGAACTTGTTCATGAGACTACCGAGAAGATCGTTCAGATCAGAATCGAGTTGCAAGCTGCGCGTAAATTGTCAGAAGAGTTATGCGGACAAATGACGTAAATCTTTAGAATTAAATCGCGAGGTCGCGATTCTATTAAGGAGGTGAAACTGTAACAACCCGTAATTTTTCCAGACGTATTTCCTATACGAGGTTATCCCTGTTTTTCAGTTACGAATCTTCCTGAGCTTATTTGACTTAAAAACGTGAAGTTATCTCGCGAAACGTGAAATTTGTACACAACGCGTGACTTGGCACAATAACGGATAAAACGCGAATATTAATTTATTCGGGCGATGAAAAATAAAAATATTCGTATTTGTAACCAAATTTAATGGAAAAATGATTTTAAAGTCAACGGAATAACTTTCGGATGCTCGGGAAATATTTATAACACGATTATTAAGTCTCGTTGGCGTTTCAATAAAAATATGAGAAGATTTACACTTTCAGTCCCTGAGGGCGCGCTAGGGTTTGTGATGCGCGTGATGTGTCGTTGCGGTTTAGCAGTTTTAATGCCTACTCAAGTTTTAAATTTATATTTAGCCGACTTATCAATAACACACACACTTAACGAGCAGTGTACCCGGTCAGTATGAAGATAATGGTAAGTAGAGTGTCGATCACTAAGAGTGGAACGTATTATCTAGTTATTCTAATCAGTATTTTAATATCCTAACGCAAGGGGGTTTCAGCCTGAGAGACTGGCACGATTTGTTGCAATTAAATAATAAAATAAACCAACAGGCACGAATCAGCAAGTAGCACACACGTACACAGATAAATACTCGAGACAATAAGAGGGCTGTCCTTATAATTAAGTAGTTTGTCACTTGTTTTATTGATAGCTTTATATGAAGTGTATGTAGTTAATCCTTTCTCGTTGGTCCTATTCTTATCGGCGAGTAAACCCTTAATGATTACTTATGTCTAAAAGTTATTCCTAAGTGATCAATTTAGAAACAACCGTGGGAGCCACATTATGTCCCGCAGTCAAATGCCCGCAAGCCACTAATAAACACAGAGGTTATCAATGCACTAATAAGTAGTAACCAAAGACATCAACATATAAACTTTAATTAATGAGAAAGCAGTTTTAAGGGAGTGCAATCTTTCCGTTGCCACATTACACAAGCCACCAATCTTGATGAATTAAAGTTTGCTAACACAATAAAACAAAACTACTTAATGAATTAAATGCATGCAGCACCTTCTTACAGCTCTTGTATCTTTGATTTGGGTGTGTCTTGTGCTGCCTCCTTGACTGAATTCGTCCTTTTGTTCTTCTGTTCGAACTTCGGTTTTAGGGTTCGGAACTTGTAATTCGTCTGGTCTACGGGGTATTTATACTTTCTGTCTGAGGGAAGATGCGGCGCATCTACTAAGTAGATGCGGCGCATGTACTTAACTTCGCGTGGGGTCCAAGATTATAATACTCAGGAATATTCGTACACCGCCAGAAGATGCGGCGTAACTCCATGATCAGATGCGGCGCATGTCCTCTTGTATCTTGGATCGTATCTGGTGATATCTTGATAGAGATGCGGCGCATGTTGAGAGTGAGATGCGGCGCATCTGGAGCAGAATTGACTTGATCTTGTCCATGTCAGTAGACTTTCACTTTATGCACGTTTTGCTCCATTATTAGTCCAAAATCATTAAGTTTCACCAAATGCTTGTTTTTACCTGAGAATTACAAAAGTAAATGATTAAGTGTCAATCCTCATACATAATATAGTAAAACAAGTCAAATTAATAGGATAAATGATAGTAATAAAATGTACTTATTTGAGTTCATCAAATATCCCCCCACTTGAACTTTACTTGTCCCCAAGTAAACCTTAGAGTTTCTTTTATGAAAATGTATCCTAAAAGATGTTAGGATTTATTTTTATATTTAAGCATGTATTCGTTCATTTCATAATCACACAACTAAACACTTAACGAATTAGAAGTAAAATAAAATAAGTCGATAAAAGCAAATCTAATCGTTTAACTGTCCAGTCGCGACGAATATTCTATCATAAGCTTGGCAAGTATACACATCTCCACCACTAAAGCTAAGGAGTAACAAGTCTAAAGCGGTAAAAAGGGTTTTTAGGCTTAAGGGTTAATTATTCTCTTTCACTATCGATCTCAAATTCCAGAAAAGGCGACAAAATCACAAATACATGATCGAATCCACGAACACGATACTTACAATTGCTCAAATCCTTAACTCGAATAGGCTAAAGATAGGTCCAAACTTCACCAATAATAATATATCAAAAAGGGCGACAAAATCATAAATACATAGCCGAATCCACGACTATGATACTTAAGATTGCTCAAATCCCTAATCTCAATAAATCAAAGGTTTGGTTGGATAAAGAATAATAAAGGGCATGGATAACATTTGGGATATAAATTGGTGTAAAAAAAAATAAATAAATAAACAAAACAAATAAATTAAAATCCTAAGTGTGGTTAATCACTATCCCAACCATCCCATGAATAAGACTCATATCATCGAATAACTCACGCTTTAACACTTGAAACACACGCTTTAGGTAGACACGAATTATACTCAACAAGATCTTAATCAAAGAATAAACCTTAATTGGCGTTCCCATAACTGCCAATTCCCATTCAATCCATAGATATAGTACAACAAATAGTGGTGATATCGACCACTTACATAACTTTACATAAGTTGGTTAAAACAAACATCCAACTTTTTTTTTTTTTTTTTTTTTTTTTTTTTTTTTTTTTTTTTAAGCATAAACATAGATGTGTAAAATTTCACCACATCACTATAACTTTCTTTCCGGATAATTTTTCCATACTTTTCATGACTTCAGAAATAATGGTAATAGTGAAAGTAGTAAACACACGAAAAATAAACTCCAAAATATACAATATTTACTTTCACTCCAATTGCATTGTGCAATTTCCCGACCTAACCATAGATAATGAATTACGCACGCGAACACAGGTAATGTAAGGAAACACACTTTGCCTATAGCAATTAACCAACCACGGATTCTAATCTACAGGGTAGGCTAAGGTGTAAGGGTGTAACGAAACATTTTAAACATAGGTGTAAGAAACGAAAGGAATGGCTCTGAGTGTTTTTCTAGGGTATCTTACTCTAAAAATGAGAGTAACAAAAGGGTTTATACGGGGGTTAACTAACCAGTGTAGTTAGCTAATAACACATAACATATAAAGGCTATTTTGGTGTAATCCTAGAATTTTACCAAGTTAGACAAGTCATTCCAATTATATAAAATAATACTTATTATGGTGGTCTCGAATAGTATACAAGCCAAGTTCTAAAGTTTACAAGTCACCGGCACACTCATAGATTTGTGAATTTTGGAAAATCACAATTTTTGAAAATAACGTCATGTGTGCAGTTATGCAACTTAGATCTTAAACAAAAACATGCTAAAAAAAAATTTTAAGTTTGATATATTAAGCACATTTTAAGCATAATTTTTGAAAAAGTTTAGGACAAGTAATTGTTAAGTGTTCTAATTCTCCAATCCCCCCACTTAAGTTAAACAACGTCCTCGTTGTTTGTATAAAAGGTTAAAAACTGGAAAATAAAAGAATTAGAACAGAAAAACTCCCCTGAGATTTGCTCGGTATGATCCTCCATTAGTATAAGAGCAAAAATCAACTTCTTGTGGATTAGAACGTTAAAGCTTCATACTTGATGTATCCACAAGAAATCCAGGAAACTATAATACCACCAACACTTTAAAACACACCTAAGATAAGAAAGGTTCAACTTGCATAACACATTAGTAGTTAGATAAAAATAAAACTTAAAAATTAAAACTGAAAATCATCAGGTCAGTCGATGCGCCGTATCTTATTGAAGAAGATACGCCGTATCGAGCCTGGAATAAATACGGATCAGAATAAAGATGCGCCGCATCCTTAACCAGGGATGCGCCGCATTAAAATAAACTGATAAATAGTTTTAAAGTCGAAAATAAAAATGCAGAAAAATAAAATAAGATATGACCATTGCAGGAGATGCGTCGCATCTCAGAATTGAGATGCGCCGTATCCTCATGCGGCCTGGACTGAAAATAAAACAAATTAAAGGATAGGATGCGTCGCATCTGTTTAGGCAGATACGGCGCATGTAGTAACCAAACAGACTGTTAACAGTCTGTTGTAAAATGACTCGTTCCACGGTCTAATCTCATACGTCCTCTCGTACTCTCATGCTGAACTTAATGCCAGTCTTCATCAAACATAATAAGAAATATAAACTGAAACATTAAACATAAACATAAGAATAACGATAAGTACAATCCAAAAGGTAATAATAATGTGTGGAACAATGTCTATGAAATCAAGAGAGTAAGGTCATGGGTGAGTGTGGTCGTCTGGATGGGTCCCGGAAGTGCTGGCTTCATCAGTCCTCTGGCGGACTCTGCGCTCGTATGCACGTGTCACTCCCGTAACCTCAGTACCATCTGGACGAACGTGTGTAATACCCTGCTGCTCTAGTAGTCTGCTCACACTCATGACCACCCACTCTGAGTCTCTCCTCAGGGCCCTCAACTCTCCCTCGATTGCGTCGAGTCTCTGACTCACGGTGCGTGGGGGTACTGGTGCCTGCGGCACCTCCTCGTCGGCAGGAGCAGCAGCCGGAGGTTCCTGAGGTCCTCCCTGCTCCGCCTCTGGCCCTGCAGCTCTGGCGGGCCCTAATGCTGCCCAAAAGTGGCCTCCCGCAGCAACCTGGCAGATCCCAAGTCTAACCAAATAGTCTCTATCGATAATCGGGAGACGGGCCACAATAACCTCCAGCCCCGCTGGGATCTCTGCTCCAATAACTCCAAAATGGCGGGCCAGCCTCGAAACAAAATGCCCGCCAGTCATCTGGCTCCTCCGATCTCTCCCCGCAGCAGATCGGTGGAGGTAGTGCGCTAAAAAGTGGGGGATGTTCACCGACATCCCCTCATCCATACTCCTCAAAAGGAAGAGGTCCAGAGTGGTCACCTTCTCAGGTGACTGACCCCTCCCAGCAATGGTGAGTGCAATCAAACGATGACATAGCCGCCTCATCGGCTCCCTAATCAGTGTGTAGGATGGGGTGGAAGTAACAATGTCACCCATCGAAGAAATCCTAACCCAGTAATCACTGAATACCCCTCTGTCAGGGACAACCCGTAAACTCTCAGCCCAATACCTGGCAAACCCAGCAGATCCAAGCTCCTCCTCAGTGTGTAGCCCCATGGCCAAAATAAACTGCCTCATCGACATCTGCCTATGCACACCTCCTAACCTAAACACCAGTGTGTCAGCTGTATCAATCTCCATATCCGTCTCCCTGTAATGAATCGTGCTAAAGAACTCCAGCATAAGCTCCCTAATCAGAGGCTCGTCAATCCTAAATAGTCTCTCCCAAGCACTAGACCTAAACACCGCCTCCTCATCGTCTCCAACAACTACCATCTCCATCCGATGCTGTAAGCTAGCAGCTGCATGTCCACCACCGACCAATCCCACATCGTCAAAATTCAAAACCTGGACTCTGAATATTTTCTTGAAGTAAATCGAGTCAAGCCTATGCAAGTAATCCTCTAGAGCGGCCGGAGTAAGTCCCATGTTCTCAAATTGTAGCCACTGATGCCTTAGTGTGACCTCTGGTAATGCCATCTGAAATAGATATTCACAGTTAGTAAACAGTCTGCAAAATAGGTAGATACGGCGCATTGGATTAAATCAATGCGGCGTATCTGTATAAAGTATAAGAGATGCGATGCAAGACAATAGATACGGCGTATGTAGATGCGTCGTATCTAGATTAATCAATACGGCGTATCTAGAATTTTATCAATTTTGAAATAGGTAGTTACGCCGCATTAATCAACCTAGATGCGCCGCATCTAAAGGCATATCAGCATAAAATAAAGGGTCAGGCACGTTTTTCAAGAATCCGTACCCGTGACGTAAACTACCACTAAATATCACAGACCAAACTTACCGAATTGTTCCTATCAAAAACTTCTATCACACTTTCCCTCTAAAATTTAAAAACAATCACCCAAAACCCTATTTTCGTTCGATTTAATTAGTGCCAAATTCGATGCCCAATTCTAAAATTAACTTAGGGGAAACAATCAATGTCAAGTTCTAATCATATCCCTATATCGTTTAAGCCCTAATCGAATTGGTCATATAAACCCTAATTTATAATTAAACGAAATTAAATCAAAATAGAATAAATTACCTTAATTGTATGATCGGGTGAACGATTATAGATCGGATTAAAGGAGGGTTTAAGAAAGATGATCGGATTTCGAGTATAATTTTAGTGCGTGTTCTTAACTGTGTGTGTTTATGCGGCGCATTCCCGTCGTGTTTATAGGGCGACACGATGCGCCGTATTAGAAAATTGGGATGCGCCGTATCTATTTAATTTCGTTGACTAGTCAATAAGTCCTAGTTGGTCAGGGATACGGCGCTTTGGATATTTAGATCCGCCGTATCTCTGTGTTATTTAACGAAATTTAAATGAAGAACGTACCTTGGCCTCCGCAACACAGTTCCTTATACATCAAATTTGGGTTAAAACGGCACACCATATAGATGAATTCAAAATAAGAGCAATAGGCATAAACGTTTCATTAATAATTGTAATCTTATTGTTTAGTGGATAAGGGTTTATTCCGAGGTTAGGAACAAATATCGTTTTTGAGCATACAAAATTAAGATTACGATTTGAATCAGATGTATAATATGGATAATAAAACTGAGATCATAGTGCAGAGAACTTTCCTTTGGGCAGTTGAATTATCGTAGAGTTTACCTGGGACTCTATTTCAAGAATTTAAGAAGTTCAATGTTACCAGTACTGAGTTTTCCTCCACTCTTGTCGTCTTATGTTCGGTCACTTCAGCTAGCGTCTCTTGGTTTGGTTCAGAATGTAATCCTTCTTGGTGATGCTCGAGTCATCATTTATCCTGAAAATAAACAACTTGCACACGAGAGTAGCGGACCGATCAAAGTAAATATCAAAAATCAACTATATTTATCAAATTA
Source organism: Artemisia tridentata subsp. tridentata (assembly GCA_021014915.2). Taxonomy (NCBI): domain Eukaryota; kingdom Viridiplantae; phylum Streptophyta; class Magnoliopsida; order Asterales; family Asteraceae; genus Artemisia; species Artemisia tridentata. The sequence continues at coordinate 292,688,938 of CP139508.1, forward strand.
TATTCGTCGTATTAACAAAAGTTAATGCGCCGTATTTTCGTTAAGTTTAAAAATAAAAGATTTTTGATTCAGTAAGATGCGCCGTATCGTCAGAGATCGATACGCCGTATCTGTTTAATAATTCGCAAACTGTTTTTAATTAAAATGATAGATACGCCGTATCTGCGAAAGCAGATGCGTCGTATGGCGTTAACGTTTAGAAAATTTTTTTCTTAAAAACAGATACGCCGTATCTGCAAAAGCAGATGCGTCGTATTACTTTATCGCTTAAAAAAAAATTTCTTATTAAAAACAGATACGCCGTATCTTGGGGAAAAGATGCGTCGTATCGAATTAATTAAACGCGTTGTATTAAAAAAAAATTAAACGCAATACGCCGTATCTGAGAGATCAGATGCGCCGTATCGTTTGATTTAGCACAGTACAACGATAGCAGAACAGAAAAATACGAAAAATAAAAACAAAAAATTAAACACACAAACGAAAATAAACACACAAAAATAAAAAGAAAACAATTAACACACAATACAACAAATATGCAAAATAGTACAATGATGCAATTAATCTAATAAAAAGAAAAACAAATCAAGATACGCCACGAGTATTTTAATTAGGTTTTTCTTTTAAAATACTAATTAAAATAACAGATAATAACAATTCACTCCCCGGCATCGGCGCCAAAAACTTGATGCGCGTGATGTGTCGTTGCGGTTTAGAAGTTTTAATGCCTACTCAAGTTTTAAATTTATATTTAGCCGACTTATCAATAACACACACACTTAACGAGCAGTGTACCCGGTCAGTATGAAGATAATGGTAAGTAGAGTGTCGATCACTAAGAGTGGAACGTATTATCTAGTTATTCTAATCAGTATTTTAATATCCTAACGCAAGGGGGTTTCAGCCTGAGAGACTGGCACGATTTGTTGCAATTAAATAATAAAATAAACCAACAGGCACGAATCAGCAAGTAGCACACACGTACACAGATAAATACTCGAGACAATAAGAGGGCTGTCCTTATAATTAAGTAGTTTGTCACTTGTTTTATTGATAGCTTTATATGAAGTGTATGTAGTTAATCCTTTCTCGTTGGTCCTATTCTTATCGGCGAGTAAACCCTTAATGATTACTTATGTCTAAAAGTTATTCCTAAGTGATCAATTTAGAAACAACCGTGGGAGCCACATTATGTCCCGCAGTCAAATGCCCGCAAGCCACTAATAAACACAGAGGTTATCAATGCACTAATAAGTAGTAACCAAAGACATCAACATATAAACTTTAATTAATGAGAAAGCAGTTTTAAGGGAGTGCAATCTTTCCGTTGCCACATTACACAAGCCACCAATCTTGATGAATTAAAGTTTGCTAACACAATAAAACAAAACTACTTAATGAATTAAATGCATGCAGCACCTTCTTACAGCTCTTGTATCTTTGATTTGGGTGTGTCTTGTGCTGCCTCCTTGACTGAATTCGTCCTTTTGTTCTTCTGTTCGAACTTCGGTTTTAGGGTTCGGAACTTGTAATTCGTCTGGTCTACGGGGTATTTATACTTTCTGTCTGAGGGAAGATGCGGCGCATCTACTAAGTAGATGCGGCGCATGTACTTAACTTCGCGTGGGGTCCAAGATTATAATATTCAGGAATATTCGTACACCGCCAGAAGATGCGGCGTAACTCCATGATCAGATGCGGCGCATGTCCTCTTGTATCTTGGATCGTATCTGGTGATATCTTGATAGAGATGCGGCGCATGTTGAGAGTGAGATGCGGCGCATCTGGAGCAGAATTGACTTGATCTTGTCCATGTCAGTAGACTTTCACTTTATGCACGTTTTGCTCCATTATTAGTCCAAAATCATTAAGTTTCACCAAATGCTTGTTTTTACCTGAGAATTACAAAAGTAAATGATTAAGTGTCAATCCTCATACATAATATAGTAAAACAAGTCAAATTAATAGGATAAATGATAGTAATAAAATGTACTTATTTGAGTTCATCAGTTTGCCACAAGTCCCCACATGATCCCTATATATATCTCACTAATAACCCATCTAGGGTTGAATACTTCTCCATTTTTCCAGCCGCCCACCTCCTCCATAAATTCCGGCCACCCTTCTCCATCACTGCTGCCGCCGTTAGCCACCTTCATGCCACCGCCTTCTAATGTTTTGAATCAAAATAAGAACAGATCGAAGGTATCTTTCAGGAGTTGTTTTGGTTCGAGTCACCACGCCACCACCACCGTCTCCACCTCTCTTTCCTTCTCCTCTCTTTTCTCGACATGGTAACAATCGAGAAACCGTTTCTTAATTATTGTTTTTTTTATAAAACCAATTCTATTTAGTTTGTCATTGTTTTTCGTGGATTTAAACGGATTTAAATCGGTTAATAATAACTTTGTGACTATGAAGTGGGTTAAAACGTTTTGAAATATTTTCGTGTGATTTAACTCGGACTGTAGTGGTGATGGTTTAAATTCGTATGGTAAGAAAATCTGAGTATGGTGTTTGTTTGACTGTTCTCGAGTCATTTTTTTTCGTTTGTGATTATATTAGTTTTGAGGGTTTGGATTAGGAGTTATTTTGAAGGGTTTGTGGATATGTTGGATTGTAGCCATTGTAGCCGAGAGACCTACGGGTCCATTCAGTCTGTATTGTTCGATTTTGACTTCGTGGTTCGAAGCCGAGACCCTCGAGGTCTCGGCGTGGTAAGTTTATTTTTGTGGTTATTATCGTGTTGAAAGTAGATTTGGATTCGGATTTCTTTTGGGTTTGAGTAGGGCTGTGTCCTCTTTGAGGTCCGTTTGCATTGTGGTTGTTAGCAGATTCAAAGCCGAGACTCTCGGCATATGGGAGTCGTTATGTCCTTTGTTATAGTTGTTGTAGTCGTGACTTGTTGGTCTGTTGGGTTGTTTTGCTGACTAAGTTATGGGTCGAGTCTTTTCTTGGTCTCGGTTTAGTTAACTAGACACCCCGAAGTAGGGGTGTTCATCGGTTCGGTTCTCGGTTAATTGGTTTATTCGGTTCGGGTTGTTCGGTTAAAAAAATTTTTTAGGTCATAACCGAAAACGGAACCGAACCGAAAATATTTGTGACCGAACCGAACCGAACCGAAGTTCGGTTCGGTTATGGTTCAAAACCGAAAACCGAAATTTTGTACTTGAATATTGAACAACATTTATATCTGCTCTAATATTGAACCATAACAGTCTTGCATACACATATTGATATGTATGTCAAATGATTAAACCTAGAGAATAGAACATACATCATCCAGATACATAAACTTTCCTAAGAAATTACTAATCATAGCACATGACCCCATGACGGTATGCCAAAATATATGCAAAACGACATACCTAGACAAGTTTTAACATCTATTGAACACAAAATACCCTAACATCATAGGACCTAGGGTTAGTCAAGTTATATTTTTTTAATTAATATATAAAAAATATTAAATATTAATTATAATTCGGTTTTCGGTTCGGTTCGGTTGTCAATATGCTAAACCCATAACCGAACCATAAACCGATTAAAATGTTCGGTTCGGTTCGGTTTTTACCAATTCGGTTCGGTTAAGAATTCGGTTCGGTTATTTTCGGTTCGGTTCGGTTTCGGTTTTCGGTTACTGCAGATATTACCCGATCCATGAACACCCCTACCCCGAAGGTGTTGTAGTCGTGTATAGTTAGATTTGGAACAACATTTAGTTAGTTTTAATGTGCTTGTGGTCGTTTATCTCGGCAGTTAAAGAGCCCACAAGGGCGGGTGAGCTTAAATTGTTGTGTTGGTCATTTTGGTTAACGAAACCCTTACTAGAGTGAGCTTACTTAGGCATTTGCATTGTCTTGGGATTAATGGGCTGCGAGCCCAAATTTTGGGTGTGTTTGATTCGTATCAAAGCTGGGCCGAAGCCCATGAGTGGCAAATGGTGGGTTTGCATTGTTTAGCCCAAGTGTCAAAGATAAAAAGAGTTGTTTGATTTAACTAAACTAACAAGTACTTAATTGTTTATTTGGCAATCATGTCGGTACGTTTCGGATAATACATTGAGATTGTGATTTGGATTGGGATACGGATTATTACTTGATAATTGGGACTTGACATTATTGGACAATATGGACTTGTTGGACTGGAAACGAATACAATATATTAGACTCAAACGACTTTAATATATTTGATTCGTAACGGACACACAATAAGGAAATAATGTCTATTAACTAGCGAATACTTTTTATTAAATTCTAATGAAATGTTTTGAGGAAATTGATTTATGTAAGTCTCGACGACTTGGGGAAAACGGATTTTATTAGTTAAACCTATTTCTATTTATAAAACGTTTATGTTTTATACAAATTATCTGGGTTATCGGGGTAAATACCGAAGCGTACAAACTGACTTATTTTAGTTGAGGTGTTTATTTATCGTTAAATTCTAGGTTTGACTTCTTTGGTTTGAGTTCTCGT
>CP139508.1:294130674-294178941 GCA_021014915.2 Artemisia tridentata subsp. tridentata
TTGTATCTTGTAAATGAGAACTATAACTAACCTAATCATGTATCTTGTAAATGATTACTATAACCCGTTAAGAACTGTGTGCAGGTCATTATTAATCAGTTTAGCAAATTATATTGTAACAAAAATCTCACCAAGATATAAAGTTTTATTTTTTAACTGAGATTCGACATATTTAGCCAATCTAGCAATACTGGATGGGTCTTTAACATCAAGTTGATGAAAAACAACATCTATATGACCAGAAACTTTGCACTTTTCAATAGTTTCTATACCACGACTCTCATTTCTCGCGGTTAGTATGACTTTGAGGTCATTTGAGGCCAACTGACGACATATCTTGAGCCCGATACCTTTGTTTCCTCCTGTCACAAGTGCAACTCTAAAAATGGAAACAAACAAAAATTGGGCTCAGTGATATAATTCATATTTTTCTCTCTAGGTATTAGGCAGGGGTAGAAGTTCAAGTGACTAATCAAGTATGGGATCTTAAATATCAAATCCTCTATTTAGCCTTTTTCTCGTATTTCTCCATCTACCTGAGAAGTAAATCTGAAGTGCTGATGATATGACTAAATAACAACCATAAAAACAACTAACCTTAATCAGGGTGGGATTGATGCTTGTTTCTTCTTTTTCTTACCTCTAGTCTCTTTGATCAATTTCGATAAAATATCGGAATGTTTTGTGTTTCTCTGTTCGTGGAGAAGCTTGATCAACTCCTTATATAGAACGCAGTTTTCTGATGATTTAAGATTGATGTACACTTCGATTTTTTCATACCACTCAGTAAATGAAAGTTATATAAATGTACCTGCAAAAAATTGAACCAAGATACTTAAAGTGAGAGTCTTCTTTTTCATCATTTCAACAACTACAGAAAGTAAAAGCATATAAAAATAGTAATGTACAGATTAACAATCATAGAACATGAAGCATTAGGGTTCAATACGTGTACTTTTTAAGTCCATTTGATAACCAATAAAGTTGTCCAAGCACAATGGTTCACAAAATTCTCTAAGTCAACTACAAACGCAAGTAGGTATATGTAACCATTTGATAACCATTAAACTGGTCCAACCACAATGCTTCCTAGTTTCCATCACTTTATAAAGTCAAGAATAAACAAAATTGGTCTAAACACATTGCTTCCCAGAATTTCGTTTGACAGTCAAAGTCAAGGTCAAAAAATGATAACAAATAGATAATAGATGAGAACAATAAAGCTTTACCGTACGGAGATGGAAAGACAAATTATCCACAATATGACTTGGGAGATTGGTTATGCAGAACTCACAAATGTCTATATTGAAATGTCCATATAGGTAAATGACTCGTTGGTCTACAAAAAGTCAAAAGAAAATGTATATTTTTGACTTTTGAGGTTCAATGTAGGTTTTTACGCTAGATATGGGTTGTTTAAGTCCTTGGATAATATCATATTAACCACGTCAATATATTCAAATAAACTTGGTGTTAAACATTACATCCATGATGCAATCAAGTTTCCGCTCAAAGAAGTCGAGTATCTTCTGACTTACAACTAAATATATTATACTTAAAATGACATTTGAAACCGATCTTTGAATTTTTTAAAACATGATGGTAGGTATACTAAACTTCATGTAGCCAACTGAAGGAATATACAACAAATATATGAGCATCATATTTAAATCCTTGGTGTTCGACATCACCATTATTTTCCATTGATTACCTTTGCATTATTTTAATCACTTTCTAATCTTTCCTTTCTTTGATTTGTACGAAACAATGCATAATCTTTTTCCCTGTTTATCTTAATCACTCTTGTTTCTTCTTTTAGTTAAATTTAAGCCAAAATATAGATAATGTTTCAAACTTTCCAGTTGCATCTCTTTTTCTCTACATATGTAAAACGTAATGTTTTATGAGTGCTCACGATAATTATTTTGATAGTATGCCTAAATCTACTTTTGTGATTATTTAGATTCAAATAACCACTTAAATAGTATGGCGGTAATTTTTGAGGCAGATAAGCACTATAATATATAATACCCCAAACACTCCCTAAAACTGGATAAACATCACTCGTACTAAATTTTAATATGTAGATAAACTTTACCACTTTTGGAGATGATGTTTGAATTCTTGTTGTTCAATGATTTGGCTTGATGATGTTTTCATATTTATCGTGCGATTTTGGATGATGATTCTGCAAGAACAAATGTCATGTTAGAATGCGACTTATGTCAAAAGCCTGTTAGCGTGATTTATGTCAAAACCCCGTGCGGGTCTATCATTAATATCAGTCAAAAAGATCATAAATGTTTATCCTGTGGAAGTTTGGAATTGCTATAAAAATATCGAAACTGCTTATTGCTGGTTGATAAAAAAACATAGAAGGGGTGTTTGGGATTGCATTTCCAAAAATGATTTTGCTTATGTGAGATACATAATCATTTATAAGAAAGATTTGAAAAACACTTATCATTTAATTTATCTGTGTTTCATAAACATGAAAATGATTTACCTCAAAATGCAATCCCAGCCACCCTCATATGGAGTCTGAGAGTTTGGATAGTGGTAAACATAGCTTCATTCATCTTATGAACAGTCGCGACCCTACTCTTCCAATTCCTTTACCTGAAATAGTCATGGTAATTTACATAATGTTGTTATTTAAAATATAATATAACCTGTTAAATGGATCATTCTTAAATCAAGTGGTAGAAGTGTAACCACAAAAATCCATAAAAATTACCTGGTTCGTAAACTTCTGGATTAAAATAGGTCTTAAGCCACCGGTGCATGTAATTCTTTTGGCAAGTAAAAGCTGTACAATAAAAGCACATGTGTAGCTAGCGCCAAAGACACTCTTTTGATGCATCATGACTTAAAAATGAAAAAATGAACCAAATAAGGTAGATACCGGAGTGCTCCAATTACTACTGGAATTCGCTCAGCATCCACCTCAATTTTCTCAGTCCGAGGGTAACGAATTTCATGGGTCAAGCAGTCAACGAAGCATAGTTCAAGAAACATACCAACCAGCTTGTGTTAATAGTATCAGTAGTAATAATAATAACAGCTATTAACTCAAGAGTTATAAAACTAAGACATATTTCTCACCAGTGTATGAAGCAGCTTGCTCAGCGAAAAGATTAAGAAAATTCTTCCTCATAGCTGCCTCTTAAGTTTATGGCATCTTTCCGTGGAGCACCATACCGCATCTGCTGGCTTTTTTACTATTGTATGTGTCGTCAGCGGACTAACTGACAGTTTTGATAACGTTTTTCACCTCATCACCTACATCCTCATGTTTAACAACTCTCCAGAGGTTTGGTATGGAGGAACAACTAAGTTGTACTCCCACAAAGGACGAATCTTGGACCCCTGGGAGGCTATGGGTTGGTACATATGAATTCTTAATTGACAAATACTTTGTTAAAAGAATGTAAGCACTCAACGTAAACCTAAATCCTTGATTGATAAAGTTAAAAGCATATTGTTGAAATAAAGCATGGAGATTTATCTGCAGTTCTTTCTCAAGAGCTAATATTGCATTTAGATTCGCATTAAATTCCTACAAAGATAATGTGTGAATATCTTAGGTTGGTAGAATGGTCGAAATAGTCGTATGAAGTTTAACTACATATCTAAGCTTTCAAAGTTGCTTTTATCAATGGTATTTTTTGTTTTAGAGGATGAGTTTTAGTGTTTCTTTTCTAACTGAATATGGCTTGTATATTCAAATTGCTAGCATTAAGTTAGCACCAATTACATTAGATTTCATACATCGCCAGTTCATAAAACCTCTCTACATAAGTCACATTAATTGGTCAGCTCAGTCTAATCTGCAAAGATCATACAAACTATACAATACAATGATTTTTAGCTATGGCTTATACAAACCCGATAATCAAATAATCACTCTCCAAACACAATCCCAAACAACCTCTTATAAAAAGATTATATCTTTACAGCACAATGCAAAACTAATTATAGATCAACAAAATTAACCCAAAAGCATAAGATTTATACCAACGAACTTCAATCAAAAACCTAAAAAACACATTATAGATCAAAAAAATTAAATTCCAAAACTAATTATAGATCAAAAAAATTAACCTAAAAAACACATTGTTGTTTACCATCTAATAATACACGTTAGTGAAATACCTCTCACACATTTCATCGAACACCTTTAAAAAAAAATATAGATTTTGAATTATACCTTGTAGAGTTACTGAAAATATTTTCGGTAGCCATTGATTTGTTGATCTTCCTTGATTTTCGGTTGCCATTGAAGGGGGTTTTGGGAAAGTGTCAATTTCTTGATCTTCGGTTGCCATTTCGGTTGCCTTGATTTTCGGTTGCCATTGATTTGTTAATTGAATTATTCATCGCAGGGGGTTTTGGGTTTTGGTTTTGGGAAAGTGGCATTGAAGGCGGTTATAAAAGTTGAAGTGAAAGGCGTTGAAGGGTTGAAGATAATAGATGTGGTGATGACGTGGATTTGTTGAGGTGGCTTTTTTTTGATGAGGTGGCTTTAATGACGTGGAGAATTTCAAAAAAACTTTGGTTTATTATATATATATATAGATATATATATATATATATATATATATATATATATATATATATATATATATATATATATATATATATATATATATATATGTATGTATAATAAATGAATTTAGAATACCGGGTAAAATAATATTAGAATTTTTGTAACATTGTAATGAGTGTAAAAATATATTAGAACCATTGTTGGGAGCATCGGGGATATTGTTCATGTACGAAAATTGTGTAAAAGCGTTTATTTAAATAAATAAATGTGAATGAAAAACAATGCAAACACATGCAAGATCTAAAATGAATATGATGACACTGGCAATATGTAGACTAACTCTAGTCTATATTTTGTGCACCAAATGATGTTTCTAGGTTATGCAATTAAATTCTGAAAGTTTCATGAAATTAATACTCGAAAAATCAAATTTTCAGAAAATAATGAATAATAAAAACTACGATAATGAATAGTAACTTTTTCGGGAATGAATAGTAAATTTTCAAAGTTAAATTTTTGACCTGAAAATACAGTTTGTCACAGTCTTCCACCCTTAAAGGAATTCAGTCCCTGAATTTAGTTCATGTTGGTTTCTGAGGTGATGTCGGTAAAAACGTGTGGATATTTGTGTCGAATTTGATTTTCTACATTTTGGTTTTATCAAAACTCTATAATCAGAATTCTTACTTCGTCTAAGTTGTTATATCTATCTTAATGATGATAACCTGATAGTGCAGACCTTTCTTAATTTCCCCGATCTTAGTCAAATCCGCGGTCTAGGTTCTACTGATACAAGATCCTAACTGCTTTGGTGTAAAATAACATAAGGACATGGTGTTTGGTTTATTTATTTATTTATTTATTTATTTCAGAATTACTTTCAGGATTGTGCGTTTTGCTCACGCTCTTTATTTGAATAGATGTGTATACAATTTTAACCAAAATGATTTAAAATGATCAAGTATACTAAGGGATTAAGACCATACAGCTTTTGGTCCCAAATACAGCTCAAAAGACTTAGTACTTTAAAAGGAAATTAGTTTAAAAGGTTTAAATAATTCCAGAATTTAAGCGGTTTACATAGTTCCAAAGTTCAAGTACCTTAAATGTTTCAATTATAAATTTTTACCAAAAGTTTTAAAACAAGTCAAAAGAGTTCATCGTATAGTAAAACGTTCAAGTATCAAAAGGTTCAAGGAGTTCAAAACAAGAGGAAATGGTTTTAACTTCAAGATCGTAAAAATGGTATAAAAAGAATTTATGAAAATTCAAACATGTTTTAAGATGTGTTATGACTTAAATTGTTGTTCTAGTGGCTTGAAATAAATCAACTGGATCCGATGTTTTCTGATTTACGAGTGGAAACTGTGTATCAATGGTCGTTCGGTATGTTAAGATTTCTTGGCATCTCGGTGTGGAAGTAAGGTCACATAGAATGGATTTCTGATGACGAGTTATTTAGAACTTCTAAAAAAAAGCACAATGTTGTGAAGGAAAGGGTGTATCAATAGTCTAGCTTAGTGCATTTACTACCAACAAGGGAATCTTATTGTATAAAACGAATGAGGTAACTTATACAGTGGTGATACAGTGTCAAGGCATGGTATGTCGTTAGCTATGGTCTCCGACAATGTTGCTTGATTCTCTTATATGGTTTTGCTTACTGAGTAATGGTATTTCAATAAATCTTATGCCCTAAACAATCTAGTACTTCCAAAGAAATAGTAAGGGTTTAGGTGATTATTCCAAAGATAGTGTTTCGAATTACCCCGTAGGGTCTTAAGGCTTCTGTTGAGTTGTAATTCAACTTTATGGTATGATTCTAGACCTTTAAAAGTTTAGTGGTTCTATCATCGTTTACTTATATCGAGGGACCTTCCCAGTATATGCTATGGAGGGTCATTCTTAGAAAGACTATTCGACTCATCGATTGAGTACAACGTTTGGGGTGGGGGTAACTGTGACATAATAAGACTGTGATGAAATAAACAATGTGATGCAAGTGTATTGTGCATAGATGTGAATGTTTTTGTTATGCAATGCTTCTTTACTCACACAAAAGTATTTGCGCTTATTGGATTTTTGAGTAGGAAATCATCCTGAACATAATTCTAATATAACTACTCCCAGTATTGTAAAATTCACCTCTGAGTCGGACATAGGTGATCAGGCTATGTCCTACTGTCCTTGGTTGAATATTGGTGATCAGTCTACATTCCACCGAGGTTCAATGAATTTTGAAATGCTCAGGTCAGTTATACTAATAATATGTCCCTCGCATTTGAAAGTCATTCTGAAAGACTAAGACAAGTGACCAAACTCGAGGTCGAATGATGAGATTATGTATAGAAAAGGCTTAATGTTGTGACTTGTACGATACGTAAGCATAAGTATATGGAAGATACATATAGTAATCAACGAAAATAAGTGGGTATAATTTATCCAATAGTAAGACACACATCTTTATCAAATATGTGAACAACCAAATCACAAGTGAGGCATCAGCTTGACAGGAAGGCACATGGCGGTCATAGGGTTAAGTTTTCGTAAAAGTAGTTATAGTCTAGGTTTTAAAAATACCCAGTTCTCTATAACCAAGGCTCTGATACCATTCTGTAACACCTCCAAAAATGATTCGCAACGGAAGATGATGTCGCTGGGGTGCTACTAAATTGGATCACAACACAAAGTAAAGAGAATGGATTTACCTTATACATTTAGAAAAATAGTTACATTATCATAGTAAATAAGTTTACAACATTTAATTTGATGCGGAAATAAGGTCCATATAAGTAAACAAGTGGTCCCAAATAAATCAGAGTAGTCTATGACCGTGCCAATGCCAAGCGCCTCCAATAATAGATTGTGTTGTAGTAAAGATCAACACCTGAGAATACATGCTAAAAGGGTCAGCATAAAGCTGGTGAGTTCATAGGTTTAAGTAAACAACAAGTTATGTATGGACCACAAGATTTCAACGACAATGTATTCCAAATATGTTAATGAAAAGTATTACTGTTGCACTAAGCTCATGACACCGAAGCCTTAACAGTTAGTTCATGTTATCACCCCAAACAGGTGCTTTGTCAAACACCTGTACAACATCAAATGAAATGCGTCCGTTTGACAAGTTGGAGCAACCAACCCGGACAGGGGAGTTTACCCCCAATAGATCTATTCACAACATTCGCGCTTACAAAGTAATTAACGGTTCATGATTGTGGGCAATTTATGGCAAACGACAACAACTTAGGTAGTCAATAAATGTTTAATGCACTTGTGTCCATATGTAAAAACAAGCAATGTATTCCCACCCCAAGTATTTCAAATCGAATAGTAAAACAAGTAAAAGTGGGGCTATGAAACTCACCTGATACAACTGTTATGAAAATGGCAAGAATAGGTACACTGAAATAAGGCTCGGACTCTAACCGCTACCTAATATGAATGATATGTCTTAGGTCATGGAATGATGTCGTGAATGCAATTTGTAAAAGCTATATCACCCGTATGTGTTTGCTTGTAAGTTTAGTTATAAAAATCACGTCACTTTGGTATTCTTAACGATAGTTAAAATATAACAATTTTTTGGGCTTTTAACAAGTAGGTATCGTAACTACGATGTGAATGTTTTGGAAATGTATATTTTGAATAGTTTATGACTTAACTAGAATAAGGAACCAAAATGCTACAGCTTCCGTTTAAGTCATTTTGTCCAAAACCATACTTAAATTGTCCAAATTCCCTTTCTAAAAATAAAACTGGGTACTATTCCCTATATGAAATAGCTGTCAAAATATATTTCTTATCAATAACTTCGTTAAGTCATAACTCCTTGGTTATAGCTCGGTTTGTAAAGTTCTACCTATCCCCGCGAAGGTATTTAAGTATACAAACACATTTTAAAGTCTCGGGGACTCGGTTTATCTTTTAGAGCTTGGTCTTTCCGTGATAAAAATCTGGACAGCATATTAAACAATTTTCTGAAAATTGTTATCGATAGTATATTTAGAAAACACGTCTCTCCTTCGTTACAAATCCGTTTTAATCCATTCAAACGAGCACGTTTTTGTTTAAAAATCTATTTTCCATTTATTCGACCAAATCTTTGTAAAAATAACTTGTGTTTCTAAAAGTTAGAAATTTGGGCATCGCTTCCGCGTCTATTTTTAAATAATCCATTTTTTCTATACTAAATCTCTTGAAATCAACTTCAAATCTAACATAAACTCTTCCACCCATTTCTTCATTAATATATAGTTCAAAAGTGACCATAATGACATAATAAAATGTAGATCTAGTAAAAATGACTAAAAATGCATTAAAAAAATTATAGACTTTTATAAACTTGTATATAACAATAAACTTTGTAAATCAATCAAAAAATTATCCAAGACTTGTAAATACTCATTTTTCTCATCCAATAATTTTATAGAACTTGTATATACTTGATTTAACCATAAAAATTCACAAACATGCTCATAGGTGATATATGTGAAATAATGAGTTTAAATGTGATTTAACTTAAGAAATGCATAATTAAGCATAATGAACACATAATACACCAAATGAAAAGTATAAAATATTATTTCATACTTACTTGATATTAGAAGGTTTTTGAAGGATTTAGAACAATAGATCCCCAACGGTTACTCCAAATCAATTTGTAGTTAATATAAAACCCATAAACGATCATAAAACACTTGAAACTAGCAAAACAAAATATTTTCTTCACTTTTCTTGCTTATAGGCGAAATATATGAAGTGTTTTTGAGAGAGTTTAGTGAAAAATTTGGTAAGAAAATGGCTAGGTTTACATTTCTATTTATAGTGAAAAAAGGGTATTTTGGTAAATTTAATGAAAGGGTAAAATGGTAATTTCAAACTTTTGGTCAAAAGTCAAAAAGGAGGGATATGGGAGGCATGTTGGCCGAATTTTGGGGGAAAGGGGGGGGGGGGCTTGGAGGCTCATAAATATTCATGTCTTTTTTGTCTTTAAAATATTTAATTTAGGATAATTAAACGTTATATATTTATTATTTAGGTATTAAGTTAACTAGAAATAAATTTTAGCGGAATAAAATAAAGTGTAATAAAGCAATAAAAATTATGAAAATGCATTTTGTATAAGTATCGGGTGTTTAAATAATTATTGTTTCACAAATACTTAAAGTCACACCCCGAAAATCGGGTCGCAGCGGAAGACAATGTCGCTGGGGTGATACAAAATTGGTATCACAACACAAGTACAAAAAACGGTTTTTCACCACAATCATTTAGAATCTAATTGATTAATCAAAAGTATCAATTTAAATTGTTAAATTTTTGTGCGGAAATAGGCCCATAAAATAAGTACAACGTCCCCAAATGAATATCCAAGTGTCTCGATCCTATAACCATGCCATGCCATGCCAACTGCCGGAAAATGTGAGCTAACACTTTAAGAACCTGAAAATACATGCTAAAACGGGTCACCACGAGGTTGGTGAGTTCATAGGTTAGTTTAAAACAATATAGTTGAACCAAAAGGTTCCCGAGTTCAAACATCATTCACAACAAGTCAAGTTCAACGTAGGCTCACATTGCCTAAATCACAGTTCCAAAACCAATCTGTAAACAATATCATAATTCAAAACATTTCGAACCAAAATCAATCATACATATACCATGCTCATATAGTGTCGCGCCAACTGAACCTATAGTGTCCATCATACTCATAACCAATATCACGTAGGGAGCTACCCCGATAGATCTATCAACATGTGGGCTCTCAAAGAGAGTTAACAGTTACACCAATTGAACCTATAACCTGTGGGCTCTCAACAGAGAGTTAACAGTTACACCAACTGAACCTATAACCCGTGGGCCCTCTGCAGAGAGTTAGCAGTGGCACAGTCATGTACTCACAAACAAGCATGTCACAACTTATAATCACCTCATCACACATATATGTCCAAAATCATGTAACCCAGTAGTTTACAGCATAAAAACATTTGTAACGCATTGAGTTTAGTGAAAACAATGAGCATGTATTCTCCCCCAAAACAGTTATAAAACAAGTAAAAGTATGGGCCATGAACTTACCTTAGCCACAGCAATGCAAAGACCACAACTAACACGACTGGCATCGAGAAGCAAAACACAACGGTCTCAAGACATATGGCACGACAATTCCAAGATATACAGGCACAACGGACTCGGAAACTATTCGCAACAAAGATTAGTGAGATGAGAGTGTAAGACACTAGATTAACCCAAGAAGTAGTGCTCCAAACCCTTACTAAGATGCCCTAAGTATACTTGATCATAACCAAAAATCAAGATTACTCCTTCTTTTGCTCCAAGAGTTTGTGTCATTTTGTAGTATACAATGGGAGATGATTATATATTTTTTTCTTACACTTGAACTACTAGTGCAAAAAGTGAGGTTAGTTTATGCTATTTATACTTGAAGTAGTCAAATGTTTAATAGTGAGTCAAGACCATCATTTTGGCTATTTGGAGGGGGGCCGATTAGGGGGGAACAAGGGGACATTTTGGTGGCTAAGCCTCCATCATGAAATTACATTCCATGTTTTAGGGATTTTAGGGTGCTAATAAATGCCATGTAAGGTTCTTGTCTAGCAATTTTATATAAGCCATGAAGGGGGGGGGGGCGGCAAGGGTATAAAAGTTGGACTAGATGAGTAGTTTTGATACAAAAGTGTATGTGTTGTAGGTATTGGGTGTTAAAAATATGTACTGGTTGTTGATTCGGTGATTAACGAAAATTATACGTAATTAAACGTAAGATATAAAGAAATTACTTTAGGCGTCAGAAAATATTTTTTTGGAACTTTGGTAATAATTTTGGAAGTATAAAAATACTTTAGAAAAAATCATTGGGAGAATTGGGTATATCGGGTGTTAAATTATGAATAACGTTTGTTGAATTGACAACCGTACGTAGATATAGAAAAAGCAATTGTTTTAGGGTTTTAAAATTGTGAACCGGAGTAGAAGCAAGGTACCGGGGCGTTGTGGACTAAATATAGTCTAACTTCATAGTGTTCAAAAGGGTTGTTCCTAGTTTTATGTTTATTTAACCAAATAGTTATTCGTAAAAAGTGTTCTTGTAAAAATGTCAAGGACGTAAATTTGAGCTTGAAGATAAATGTTGACGTGGAAAATTACGGGTTGTCACAGTCTCACCTCCTTAACGGAATCGCGACCTCGCGATTCAATTCGAGAGGTTTACGTCATTTGTCAGCATAACTCTTCTGACAATTTGTGAGCAGTTTGCATCTCGGTTCTGACCTAAGCGATCTTATTGGTAGTCTCATGAACAAATTCAGGGTTAGTAAGTTGGGTATCTCAAACTTCTACTTAACAATTCGGCGGTCGACCACAAAACACTTCACACGGTGCCGTTTGAAATACTAGAGTCGTAGATATCGTCATAGAAGAATTTGGCCAACTGGGGGTGTCTATTCCAACCATTGCCACACTCGATTACTCAGGTAGAGATGTGGGATTCGCTTCGGAGGTCTAGCTTCTGAAATGGTAGCAAGACAGCAAATCGTTTTATAAAATGATTTGTGAAGCAACTTACAGGATAATACGAAAACAATTTCATCATTTATAAAATCGTA
Organism: Artemisia tridentata subsp. tridentata; assembly: GCA_021014915.2. Classification (NCBI taxonomy): domain Eukaryota; kingdom Viridiplantae; phylum Streptophyta; class Magnoliopsida; order Asterales; family Asteraceae; genus Artemisia; species Artemisia tridentata. Next base: position 294,142,855 of record CP139508.1, read on the forward strand.
GCAATGTCAAAATTTTGATTTTTAATTTGATTCATAACATCGTAACAGGAAAACAGTTCGCCATTTATAAAATGGTAGTAAGATCAAAATTTTGATTTACGCGAAACAGTAGTAAAACATTTTGTAGGATGATCGCAATTGATCGGTAGAAAAATCAAAGGCAGGTTGTAAATTAACGACAAAGCAGTTTATTATCCTATACGCGGTTAACAAAGATAACTGTATTCCCGAGGGACGAAAGGAGAATTAGGTGGTTGTCCCAAGGAACGCAGTTGAGGTTACTCCTTAAGGTCTTAAAATTCCTGCTGGGCGTGAAATCTCTGCCAAATGGGGTGTTTAGCGAGTTCAGAGTAAAACTCTGAGGGAAGATGTTGAATCAGTAATGTACATAGTACTTAACGCAGGAGGTACAACCTCGATTGAACCACTTTGATTGAACAACATCAATTGAGCACAAGGCTTAGGGTAGAGGCGACAGTAACATGATCACCAATGAAGCAAGGCTGACCATCAAATCCAAATCTAGGATGACGTCCAAGATCACAAAATCAAACAATCCAGTTCTCAATCAGAATCAAAACCAAATCCGACATAGCCAACATCAAATCCAAACATTCCAATAAACTCAAATGGGTTTATTACAATCTTGATGAGTTATAAATAAGCAACTCAGATTTCAATGGTGCCAATCGGGTCTAAGCCGACCCGATGCGAACTACGGCCAGACAGCGACAAACAAGATTTCCATATAAACAAAGAAGTATAGCGGTGCCAGGAGTATTACGGTTCATGCGGTGTTGCGATGCCAGTGTGTTGTGTGTGTGGAAGTAATATTCCATGTCCGTGTACACACGCAAAACGGTACCATTCCAAAAATCAAGGACCAACCCGAACATAATTCCATTATAACTACTCCAAGTATTGCAAAATTCACCTCTGAGTCGGACATAGGTGATCAGGCTATGTCCCACTGTCCCTGGTTGAATATAGGTGATCAGTCTATATTCACCTGAGGTTCAATGAATTTTGAAATACTCAGCCTAGTTATACTAGTAGTATGTCCTTCATATTTTTAAAAGTAGTTTCGAAAGACTAAGGCAAGTGACCAAACTCGAAGTCGGATGATGAGATTACGTAAGGGAAAGCGTAACGCTGTAACGTGTACGATACGTAAGCATACTTATATGAAAGATACTAATAGTAATCAACGAAGATAAGTGAGTATAATTGATCCGATAATAAGACACAAATCTCATCAAATATGTCAGCAAACAAATCACAAGTGAGGCATCAGCTTGGCAGGCAGGCACGTGGCGGTCATAGGGTTAAGTTTTCGTAAAAGTAGTTATAGTCTAGGTTTTAAAAATACCCAGTTCTCTATAACCAAGGCTCTGATTCCAATCTGTCACACCCCGAAAATTGGGTCGCAGCGGAAGACAATGTCGCTGGGGTGCTACAAAATTGGTATCACAACACAAGTACAAAGAACGGTTTTTCACCACAATCATTTAGAATCTAATTGATTAATCAAAAGTATCAATTTAAATTGTTAAATTTTTGTGCGGAAATAGGCCCATAAAATAAGTACAACAGTCCCAAAATGAATATCCAAGTGTCTCAATCCTATAACCATGACATGCCATGCCAACTGTCGCCAAATGTGAGCTAACACTTTAAGAACCTGAAAATACATGCTAAAACGGGTCAACACAAGGTTGGTGAGTTCATAGGTTAGTTTAAAACAATATAGTTGAACCAGAAGGTTCCCGAGTTTAAAAATCATTCACAACAAGTCAAGTTCAACGTAGGCTCACACTGCCTAAATCACAGTTCCAAAACCAATCTGTAAACAATATCATAATTCAAAACATTTCGAACCAAAATTAATCATACAGATACCATGCTCATATAGTGTCGCGCCAACTAAACCTATAGTGTCCATCATACTCATAACCAATATCACGTGGGGAGCTACCCCGATAGATCTATCAACATGTGGGCTCTCAGAGAGAGTTAACAGTTACACTAACTGAACCTATAACATGTGGGCTCTCAACAGAGAGTTAACATTTACACCAACTGAACCTATAACCCGTGGGCCCTCCGCAGAGAGTTAACAGTGGCACAGTCATGTACTCACAAACAAGCATGTCACAACTTAAAATCACCTCATCACACATATATGTCCAAAATCATGTAACCCAGTAGTTTATAGCATAAAAACGTTTGTAGAGCATTGAGTTTAGTGAAAATAACGAGCATGTATTCTCCCCCGAAACAGTTATAAAACAAGTAAAAGTAGGGGCCATGAACTCACCTTAGCCACAGCAATGCAAAGATCACAACTGACACAACTGGCATCGAGAAGCAAAACACAACGGTCTCAAGACATATGGCACAACAATTCCAAGATATACAAGCACAACGGACTCGGAAACTATTCGCAACAAAGATTAGTGAGATGAGAGTGTAAGAAACTAGATTAACCCAAGAATTAGTGCTACAAACCCTTACTAAGGTGCCCTAAGTATACTTGATCTTAATCAAAAATCAAGATTACTCCTTCTTTTGCTCCAAGAGTATGTGTCGATTTGTTTTATACAATGGGAGATGATTATATATTTTTTTCTTACACTTGAACTAGTAGTGCAAAAAGTGAGGTTAGTTTGTGCTATTTATACTTGAAGTAGTCAAATGTTTAATAGTGAGTCAGGACCATCATTTTGGCTATTTGGAGGGGGGCCGATTAGGGGGGAACAAGGGGACATTTTGGTGGCTAAGCCTCCATCATGAAATTATATTCCATGTTTTAGGGATTTTAGGGTGCTAATAAATGCCATGTAAGGTTCTTGTCTAGCAATTTTATTTAAGCCATGAGGGGGAGGCGACAAGGGTATAAAAGTTGAACTAGATGAGTAGTTTTGATACAAAAGTGTATGTGTTGTGGGTATTGGTGTTAAAAATATGTATTGGTTGTTGTTTCAGTGATTAACGAAAATTATACGAAATTAAACGTAAGATATAAAGAAATTACTTTAGGCGTCAGGAAATATTTTTTTGGAACTTTGGTAATAATTTTGGAAGTATAAAAATATTTTAGAAAAAATCGTTGGGAGAATTGGGTATATCGGGTGTTAAATTACGAATAACGTTTGTTGAATTGACAACCGTACGTAGATATAGAAAAAGCAATTGTTTAAGGGTTCTAAAATTGTGAACCGGAGTAGAATCAAGGTACCGGGGCGTTGTGGACTAAATATAGTCTAACTTCATAGTATTCAAAAGGGTTGTTCCTAGTTTTATGTTTATTTAACCAAATAGTTAATTGTAAAAAGTGTTCTTGTAAAAATCTCAGGTCGTAAATTTGAGCTTGAAGATAAATGTTGACGTGAAAAATTACAGGTTGTCACACTTAAGTTAACGTAAATATATATATTTAAGAATATATATATACTAAATGAATTTAAAATACCGGGTAAAATAATATTAGAATTTTTGTAACATTGTAATGAGTATAAAAATATATTAGAACCATTGTTGGGAGTATCGGGGATATTGTTTATGCACGAAAATCGAGTAAAAGCGTTTATTTAAATAAATAAATGTGAATGAAAAACAATGCAAACACATGCAAGACCTAAAATAAATATGATGACAATGGCAATATGTAGACTAACTCTAGTCTATATTTTGTGCAACAAATGATGTTTCTTGGTTATGCGATTAAATTATGTAAGTTTCTTAAAATTAATACTCGAAAAATCAAATTTTTGGAAATAATGAATAGTAAAAACTACGATAATGAATAGTAACTTTTTCGGGAATGAATAGTAAAATTTCAAAGTTAAATTTTTGACCTGAACATACGGTTTGCCACAGTCTTCCACCCTTAAAGGAATTCAGTCCCTGAATTCAGTTCATGTTGGTTTCTGAGGTGATGTCGGTAAAAACGTGTGGATACTTGTGTCGAATTTGATTTTCTACATTTTGGGTTTTAACGAAACTCTATAATCAGAATTCTTACTTCGTCTAAGTTGTTATATCTATCTTAATGATGATAACTTGATAGTGCAGACCTTTCTTAATTTCCTCGATCTTAGTCAAATCCACGGTCTAGGTTCTACTGATACAAGATCCTAACTGCTTTGGAGTAAAATAACATAAGGACATGGTGTTTGGTTTATTTATTTATTTATTTCAGAATTACTTTCAGGATTGTGCGTTTTGCTCACACTCTTTATTTGAATAGATGTGTATACAATTTTAACCAAAATGATTTAAAATGATCAAGTATATTAAGGAATTAAGACCATACAGCTTTTGGTCCCAAATACAGCTCAAAAGACTTAGTACTTTAAAAGGAAATTAGTTTAAAAGGTTTAAATAATTCCAGAATTTAAGCGGTTTATATAGTTCCAAAGTTCAAGTACCTTAAATGTTTCAAGTATAAATTTTTACCAAAAGTTTTAAAACAAGTCAAAAGAGTTCATCGTATAGCAAAACGTTCAAGTATCAAAAGGTTCAAGGAGTTCAAAACAGGAGGAATGGTTTTAACCTCAAGATCGTAAAACTGGTATAAAAAGAATTTATGAAAATTCAAACATGTTTTAAGATGTGTTATGACTTAAATTGTTGTTCTAGTGGCTTGAAATAAATCAACTGGATCCGATGTTTTCTGATTTACGAGTGGAAACTGTGTATCAATGGTCGTTCGGTATGTTAAGATTTCTTGGCATCTCGGTGTGGAAGTAAGGTCACATAGAATGGATTTCTGATGACGAGTTATTTAGAACTTCTAAAAAAAAGCACAATGTTGTGAAGGAAAGGGTGTATCAATAGTCTAGCTTAGTGCATTTACTACCAACAAGGGAATCTTATTATATAAAATGAATGAGGTAACTTATACAGTGGTGATACAGTGTCAAGGCATGGTATGTCATTAGCTATGGTCTCCGACAATGTTGCTTGATTCTCTTATATGGTTTTGCTTAGTGAGTAATGGTATTTCAATAAATCTTATGCCCTAAACAATCTAGTACTTCCAAAGAAATAGTAAGGGTTTAGGTGATTATTCCAAAGATAGTGGTTTGAATTACCTCGTAGGGTCTTAAGGCTTCTGTTGAGATGTAATTCAACTTTATGGTATGATTCTAGACCTTTAAAAGTTTAGTGGTTCTATCATTGTTTACTTATATCGAGGGATATTCCCTGTATATGATATGGAGGGTCATTCTTAGAAAGACTAGTTGACTCATCAATTGAGTACAACGTTTGCGGTGGGGGTAACTATGACATAATAAGACTGTGATGAAAGAAATAATGTGATGCATGTGTATTGTGCATAGATGTGAATGTTTTTGTTATGCAATGCTTCTTTACTCACACAAAAGTATTTGCGCTTATTGGATTTTTGAGTAGGAAATCATCCTGAACATAATTCTAATAAAACTACTCCCAGTATTGCAAAATTCACCTCTGAGTAGGACATAGGTGATCAGGCTATGTCCCACTGTCCCTGGTTGAATATAGGTGATCAGTCTATATTCCACTGAGGTTCAATGAATTTTGAAATGCTCAACTCAATTATACTAATAATATGTCCCTCGCATTTAAAAGCCGTTCTGAAAGACTAGGACAAGTGACCAAACTCGAGGTCGAATGATGAGATTACGTATAGAAAAGGTGTAACGCTGTGACATGTACGATACGTAAGCATAAGTATATGGAAGATACTTATAGTGATCAACGAAAATAAGTGGGTATAATTTATCCACTAGTAAGACACACATCTTTATCAAATATGTCAACAAACAAATCACAAGTGAGGCATCAACTTGACAGGCAGGCACGTGGCGGTCATAGGGTTAAGTTTTCGTAAAATTAGTTATAGCCTAGGTTTTAAAAATACCCAGTTCTCTATAACCAAGGCTCTGATACCAATCTGTAACACCCCCAAAAATGGGTCGCAATGAAAGATGATGCCACTGGGGTGCTACTAAATTGGATCACAACACAAAGTAAAGAGAATGAATTTACCTTATACATTTAGAAAAATAGTTACATTATCATAGTAAATAAGTTTACAACATTTAATTTGATGCAGAAATAAGGTCCATATAAGTAAACAAGTGGTCCCAAATAAATCAGAGTAGTCTATGACCGTGCCAAAGACAAGCGCCTCCAACAATAGATCGTGTTGTAGTAAAGATCAACACCTGAGAATACATGCTAAAAGGGTCAGCATAAAACTGGTGAGTTCATAGGATTAAGTAAACAACAAGTTATGTATGGACCACAAGATTTCAACAACAATGTATTCCAAATATGTTAATGAAAAGTATTACTGTTGCACTAAGCTCATGACACCGAAGCCTTAACAGTTATTTCATGTATCACCCCAAACAGGTGCTTTGTCAAACACTTGTACGACAACAAATGAAATGCGTCCGTTTGACAAGTTGGAGCAACCAACCTGGACGGGGGAGTTTACCCCCAATAGATCTATTCACAGCATTCACGCTTACAAAGTAATTAATGGTTCACGGTTGTGGGCAATTTATGGCAAACGACAATAACTTAGGCAGTCAATAAATGTTTAATGCACTTGTGTCCGTATGTAAAAACAAGCAATGTATTCCCACCCCAAGTATTTCAAATCGAATAGTAAAACAAGTAAAAGTGGAGCTAAGAAACTCACCTGATACAACTGTTATGAAAATGGCAAGAATAGGTACACTGAAATAAGGCTCGGACTCTAACTGCTACCTAATATGAATGATATGTCTTAGGTCATGGAATGATGTCGTGAATGCAATTTGTAAAAGTTATATCTCCCGTACGTGTTTGCTTGTAAGTTTAGTTTTAAAAATCACGTCACTTCGGTATTCTTAACGATAGTTAAAATATAACATTTTTTTGGGCTTTTAACAAGTAGGTATCGTAACTACGATGTGAATGTTTTGGAAATGTATATTTTGAATAGTTTATGACTTAACTAGAATAAGGAACCAAAATGCTACAGCTTCCGTTTAAGTCATTTTGTCCAAAACCATACTTAAAATGTCTAAATTCTCTTTCTAAAAATTAAACTGGGTACTATTCCCTATATGAAAAAGCTGTCAAAATATATTTCTTATCGATAACTTCGTTAAGTCATAACTCCTTCGTTATAGCTCGATTTGTAAAGTTCTACCTATCCCCGCAAAGGTATTTAAGTATACTAAAACATTTAAAAGTCTCAGGGACTCGGTTTATCTTTTAGAGCTTGGTCTTTCCGTGATAAAAATCTGGACAACATATTAAACAATTTTCTGAAAATTGTTATCGATAGTATATTTAGAAAACTCGTCTCTCCTTCGTTACAAATCCGTTTTAATCCATTCAAACGAGCACGTTTTCGTTTAAAAATCTATTTTCCATTTATTTGACCAAATCTTTGTAAAAATAACTTGTGTTTCTAAAAGTTAGAAATTTGGGCATCGCTTCCACGTCTATTTTTAAATAATCCATTTTTTCTATACTAAATCTCTTGAAATCAACTTCAAATCTAACATAAACTCTTCCACCCATTTCTTCAATAATATATAGTTCAAAAGTGACCATAATGACATAATAAAATGTAGATCTAGTAAAAATGACTAAAAATGCATTAAAACAATTATAGACTTTTATAAACTTGTATATAACAATAAACTTTGTAAATCAATCAAAAAATTATCCAAGACTTGTAAATACTCATTTTTCTCATCCAATAATTTTATAGAACTTGTATATACTTGATTTAACCATAAAAATTCACAAACATGCTCATAGGTGATATATGTGAAATAATGAGTTTAAATGTGATTTAACTTAAGAAATGCATAATTAAGCATAATGAACACATAATACACCAAATGAAAAGTATAAAAATTTATTTCATACTTACTTGATATTAGAAGGTTTTTGAAGGATTTAGAACAATAGATCCCCAACGGTTACTCCAAATTAATTTGCAGTTAATATAAAATCCGTAAACGATCGTAAAACACTTGAAACTAGCAAAACCAAATATTTTCTTCTCTTTTCTTGCTTATGGCTAAAATATATGAAGTGTTTTTTAGAGAGTTTAGTGAAAAATTTGGTAAGAAAATGGTTAGGTTTACTTTTTTATTTATAGTGAAAAAAGGGTATTTTGGTAATTTTAAAGAAAGGGTAAAATGGTAATTTCAAACTTTTGGTCAAAAGTCAAAAAAGAGGGATATGGAGGGCATGTTGGCCTAATTTTAGGGGAAATGGGGGGGGGGGGGCTTGGAGGCTCATAAATATTCATGTCTTTTTTGTCTTTAAAATATTTAATTTAGGATAATTAAAGTTATATATTTATTATTTAGGTATTAAGTTAACTAGAAATAAATTTTAGCGGAACAAAATAAAGTGTTTTAAAGCAATAAAAATTATGAAATGCATTTTGTATAAGTATCGGGTGTTTAAATAATTATTGTTTCACAAATATTTAAGTTATCGTAAATATATATATTTAAGAATATATATATATATATATATATATATATATATATATATTGATGAACTCAAATAAGTACATTTTATTACTATCATTTATCCTATTAATTTGACTTGTTTTACTATATTATGTATGAGGATTGATACTTAATCGTTTACTTTTGTAATTCTCAGGTAAAAACAAGCATTTGGTGAAACTTGGCAATTTTGGACTAATAATGGAGCAAAACGTGCATAAAGTGAAGAGTCTACTGAAATGAAGAAGATCAAGACTGATCTGCTCCAGATGCGCCGCATCTCACTATCAACATGCGCCGCATCTCTATCAAGATATCACCAGATACGATCCAAGATACAAGAGGACATGCGCCGCATCTAATAAAGAGTTACGCCGCATCTTCTGGCGGTGTACGAATATTCCTGAATATTATAATCTTGGACCCCACGCGAAGTTACGTACATACGCCGCATCTACTTAGTAGATGCGCCGCATCTTCCCTCAGACACAAACTATAAATACCCGTAGACCAGACGCATTAAAGGGATTCGAGATTCGGAAGTTCGAAACCCTAAAACCGAAGTTCGGACAGCAGAGCAAAAGGACGAATTCAGTCAAGAGGCAGCACAAGACACACCCAAATCTAAGATACAAGAGCTGTAAGAAGGTGCTGCATGTATTTAATTCATTAAGTAGTTTTGTTTTATTGTTTTAGCAAACTTTAATTCATCAGGATTGGTGGCTTGTGTAATGTGACAACGGAAAGATTGCACTCCCTTTAATACTTGCTTTCCCATCAATTAAAGTTTATATGTTGATGTCTTTGGTTACTACTTATTAGTGCATTGACCACCTCTGTGTTTATTAGTGGCTTGCGGGCACCCGACTGCGGGACAAGGTGTGGCTCCCACGGTTGTTTCTAAATTGATCACTTAGGAATAATAAAACTAGTCTATAAGTGCCAAGATCCAGTTAAAAGCATAATTAGAGGTGTTTATGTGCTAGGATTAAGAGAGCGTATGGACCTCGATCTTGAAGCTAGACTTATGGGAGAAACATTGATTCAAAACAACTCAGCTAATCCTAATCATGAAGACTTTGAGGAATTCATTGACCTTAATGTACCTACGGAACTTAGACGCGATATTGTTAGTGATTCTGATTATGAGTGGTATGATTGTGTAGTAATTAATAAACGTAGGAGAGTAGTTGAGAAGACGAATTTGAATAATGATGTGTTTATTGAACTACCACCCCACCTTGCTTATTTGTGCCTGTATGATAATAAGAATTTCCCGTCTATCATTTTGTCATCTCTGCCCGAAAGGGACAGGACTTTGTTTATACAGATATTAAAGAAAAACGGCGTGGAAATTAAGGACGAGCAAGGAGTGTTCAATATTACTAAATTGGGGATGAAGGAGCGTGATGTTTCCGACTCCTTCAATGATCGATACTAAAGTGCTGAACGTGAGTCTAACTTGAAGACTCTGGAATAAAGACAAGTGCTGACCGGGAGACAACCCGGATTTATCATTTATCATTCTGTTTTCTGTGTCGAGTCAGTCCAGGCCGCACGAAGATACGGCGCATCTCAGTCCTGAGATGCGACGCATCCTCTGCAACGGTCATATCTTATTTTATTTTTTCTGCATTTTAATTTTCGACTTTAAAACTATTTATCAGTTTATTTTAATGCGGCGCATCCCTGGTTAAGGATGCGGCGCATCTTTATTCTGATCCGTATTAATTCCAGGCTCGATACGGCGTATCTTCTTCAATAAGATACGGCGCATCGACTGACCTGATGATTTTCAGTTTTGAATTTTTAATTTTTAAGTTTTATTTTTATCTAACTACTAATGTATTATGCAAGTTGAACCTTTCTTATCTTAGGTGTGTTTTAAAGTGTTGGTGGTATTATAGTTTTCTGGATTTCCTGTTGATAAATCAAGTATGAAGCTTTAACGTTCTAATCCACAAGAAGTTGATTTTTGCTCATATACTAATGGAGGATCATACCGAGCAAATCTCAGGGGAGTTTTTCTGTTCTAATTCTTTTTATTTTCCAGTTTTTAACCTTTTATACAAACAACGAGGACGTTGTTTAACTTAAGTGGGGGGATAGGAGAATTAGAACACTTAACACTTACTTGTCCTAAACTTTTTCAAAAATTATGCTTAAAATGTGCTTAATATATCAAACTTAAAAATTTTTTTTAGCATGTTTTTGTTTAAGATCTAAGTTACATAACTGCACACATGACGTTATTTTCAAAAATTGTGATTTTTACAAAATTCACAAATCTATGAGTGTGCCGGTGACTTGTAAACTTTAGAACTTGGCTTGTATACTATTCGAGACCACCATAATGAGTATTATTTATTTAATTGGAATGACTTGTCTAAATTGGTAAAATTCTAGGATTACACCCAAATAGCCTATTATATGTTTTGTGTTATTAGCTAACTACACTGGTTAGTTAACCCCCGTATAAACCCTTTTGTTACTCTCATTTTTAGAGTAAGATACCCCTAGAAAAACACATCAGAGCCATTCCTTTCGTTTCTTACACCTATGTTTAAAATGTTTCGTTACACCTTAAACCTTAGCCTACCCTGTAGATTAGAATCCGTGGTTGGTTAATTGCTATAGGCAGAGTGTGTTTCCTTACATTACCTGTGTTCGCGTGCGTAATTCATTATCTATGGTTAGGTCGGGAAATTGCACAATGCAATTGGAGTGAAAGTAAATATTGTATATTTTGAGTTTATTTTTCGTGTGTTTACTACTTTCACTATTAGCGTTATTTCTGAAAGTATGAAAAGTATGAATAAAAATTATCCGGAAAGAAAGTTGTAGTGATGTGGTGAAATTTTACACATCTATGTTTATGTTTCAAAAAAAAAAAAAAAAAAAAAAAAAAAAAAAAAAAAATGAGAAAAGAAAAAGAAAGAAAAAAGAGTTGGATGTTTATTTTAAGCCAACGATGTAGAGTTATGTAAGTGGTCGATATCACCACTATTTGTTGTATTATATCTATGGATTGAATGGGAATTGGCAGTTATGGGAATGCCAATTAAGGATTATTCTTTGATTAAGATTTTGTTGAGTATAATTCGTGTCTACCTAAAGCGTGTGTTTCAAGTGTTAAAGCGTGAGTTATTCAATGATATGAGTCTTATTCATGGGATGGTTGGGATAGTGATTAACCACACTTAGGATTTTAATTTATTTGTTTTGTTTATTTTTTATTTTACACCAATTTATATCCCAAATATTATCCATACCCTATATTATTCTTTATCAAACCGAACCTTTGATTTATTGAGATTAAGGATTTGAGCAATCTTAAGTATCGTAGTCGTGGATTCGGCTATGTATTTATGATTTTGTCGCCCTTTTTGATATATTATTATTGGTGAAGTTTGGACCTATCTTTAGCCTATTCGAGTTAAGGATTTGAGCAATTGCAAGTATCGTGTTCGTGGATTCGATCATGTATTTGTGATTTTGTCGCCTTTTCTGGAATTTGAGATCGATAGTGAAATAAGAATAATTAACCCTTAAGCCTAAAAACCCTTTTTACCGCTTTAGACTTGTTATTCCTTAGCTTTAGTGGTGGAGATGTGTATACTTGCCAAGCTTATGATAGAATATTCGTCGCGACTGGACAGTTAAACGATTAGATTTGCTTTTATCGACTTATTTTATTTTACTTCTAATTCGTTAAGTGTTTAGTTGTGTGATTACGAAATAAACGAATACATGCTTAAATATAAAAATAAATCCTAACATCTTTTAGGATACATTTTCATGAGATTTAATCTAAGGTTTACTTGGGGACAAGTAAAGTTCAAGTGGGGGGATATTTGATGAACTCAAATAAGTACATTTTATTACTATCATTTATCCTATTAATTTGACTTGTTTTACTATATTATGTATGAGGATTGATACTTAATCGTTTACTTTTGTAATTCTCAGGTAAAAACAAGCATTTGGTGAAACTTGGCAATTTTGGACTAATAATGGAGCAAAACGTGCATAAAGTGAAGAGTCTACTGAAATGAAGAAGATCAAGACTGATCTGCTCCAGATGCGCCGCATCTCACTATCAACATGCGCCGCATCTCTATCAAGATATCACCAGATACGATCCAAGATACAAGAGGACATGCGCCGCATCTAATAAAGAGTTACGCCGCATCTTCTGGCGGTGTACGAATATTCCTGAATATTATAATCTTGGACCCCACGCGAAGTTACGTACATACGCCGCATCTACTTAGTAGATGCGCCGCATCTTCCCTCAGACACAAACTATAAATACCCCGTAGACCAGACGCATTAAAGGGATTCGAGATTCGGAAGTTCGAAACCCTAAAACCGAAGTTCGGACAGCAGAGCAAAAGGACGAATTCAGTCAAGAGGCAGCACAAGACACACCCAAATCTAAGATACAAGAGCTGTAAGAAGGTGCTGCATGTATTTAATTCATTAAGTAGTTTTGTTTTATTGTTTTAGCAAACTTTAATTCATCAGGATTGGTGGCTTGTGTAATGTGACAACGGAAAGATTGCACTCCCTTTAATACTTGCTTTCCCATCAATTAAAGTTTATATGTTGATGTCTTTGGTTACTACTTATTAGTGCATTGACCACCTCTGTGTTTATTAGTGGCTTGCGGGCACCCGACTGCGGGACAAGGTGTGGCTCCCACGGTTGTTTCTAAATTGATCACTTAGGAATAACTTTTAGACATAAGTCGTCATTAAGGGTTTACTCGCCGATAAGAATAGGACCAACGAGAAAGGGTTAATTACATACACTTCATATAAAGCTATCAATAAAACAAGTGACAATCTACTTAATCATAAGGACAGCCCTCTTATTGTCTCAAGTATCTATCTGTGTACGTGTGTGCTACTTGCTGATTCGTGCCTATTGTTTATTTTACTATTTAATTGCAAACAAAACTGTGCCAGTCTCTCAGGCTGAAACCCCCTTGCGTTAGGATATTAAAATACTGATTAGATTAACGAGATTATACGTTCCACTCTTAGTGATCGACACTCTACTTACCATTATCTTCATACTGACCGGGTACACTGCTCGTTAAGTGTGTGTGTTATTGATAAGTCGGCTAAATATAAATTTAAAACTTGAGTAGGCATTAAAACTGCTAAACCGCAACGACACATCACGCGCATCAAGTTTTTGGCGCCGCTGCCGGGGAGTGAATTGTTATTATCTGTTAATTTGATTTAGTATTTTAATAGAAAAACCTAATTAAAATACTCGTGGTGTATCTTGATTTGTTTTTCTTTTTATTAGATTAATTGCATCATTGTACTATTTTGCATATTTGTTGTATTGTGTGTTATTTGTTTGCTTTTGTTTTTATTTTTGTGTGTTTTATTTTTGTTTCGTGTGTTTTATTTTTTTGTTTTTATTTTTCGTATTTTTCTGTTCTGCTATCGTTGTTCTGTGCTAAATCAAACGATACGGCGCATCTGATCTCTCAGATACGGCGTATTGCGTTTAATTTTTATATACAACGCGTTTAATTAATTCGATACGACGCATCTTTTCCCCAAGATACGGCGTATCTGTTTTTAACAAGAAAATTTTTCTAAGCGATAAAGTAATACGACGCATCTGCTTTTGTAAATACGGCGTATCTGTTTTGATAAAATTTTTTCTAAACGTTAACGCCATACGACGCATCTGCTTTCGCAGATACGGCGTATCTATTATTTTAATTAAAAACAGTTTGCGAATTATTAAACAAATACGGCGTATCGATTTCCGTCGATACGGCGCATCTTACTGAATCACAAATCTTTTATTTTTAAACGTAACGAAAATACGGCGCATTAACTTTCGTTAATACGACGCATTTAATTTTAATTAGATAAATTGATTTTTGATTGATTAATTCGATACGGCGCATTCATAAATTCTAAGCGGCGTATCTATTTTCTGAATAAAGTCTGATTTAATTTTAACGATTATAAGATACGGCGTATCCAATTCTTTGGATACGGCGCATCGTCTGCAGATATCAGTAACTTTAATTTTTCGTATTCCGTTTTCGTTATTAATTATCTGATATACTACTTTCTCGAGCATACCCTACTGATGCTTTTGTGATTGATTTCAGGAAGTGCATGACCAGGAGTTCTACGAAGAACTTGATTCAACCTTTCGAAGATCCTGAACGAGCCCTACATTCGCTTAAAAGGCTTTTCAACACAAGAAGCTTTGATCTTTCAAGTTCACTCGAGCTTGATTATTTTTCTGAAGAGAAAGAGGAAGTTGAAACAGAAACAATGGGCGAAAACACTACTATGGAGGAATACATGAACAATACCCGTACTGATTACACTTCAGGAGTTGCTAGACCTAAGTTTGATGACAAGTCAAAATTTGAGTTGAAGGGACAATTTCTCAAAGAGCTCAGAGAGAATGCTTTCAGTGGGACGGAACAAGAGGATGCTAATGAGCATGTTGAAAAGGTCCTGGAGATTGCAGATTTGTTTACTACAGAAAGTGTCAATACCGATCAACTCATGCTAAGAATCTTCCCAATCTCACTAAAAGGAGCTGCTAACAAGTGGCTAAGGAATGAACCTGCTAGTTCAATCACTACGTGGGAAGGTTTGAAGAGCAAATTCCTGAAGAGATATTGTCCACCTGCTAAGACTGCTAAGAAGATGGAGGCTATCAATAGTTTCAAGCAAGAGCCTGATGAAACCCTTTATCAAGCTTGGGAACGATTTAAAGATTTATTGATAAAATGTCCTCAACACTATCTAACCCCTATGCAGGAAATAATATTGTTTTATCAGGGATTGGACGTGCCTACTAGACAGATTTTGGATGCTAAGGGAGCTGTACCTCAGATGAGTGCAACTAATGCTAGGAAAGCGATCCAAGAAGCTGCTGATCATTCTCAGAAGTGGCACGATGGGACCTCTACTAGATCTAAGAGCAGCACTAATTTTGATGGAATTGCTGCTATTCAAGCTCAATTGGATAAAATTAGTAGAGAGATGAAGAAGCGAGATGAAAGAGCATATGCTGCCCAAGTTGGATGTGAAAAATGCGAAGGACCTCACTACACTAAAGATTGCCCGAACAAGAATGAAAGTGAGACGTTTGAAGAAGCTTATTACACCCAATTTGGACAACCATTCCGACCTTCAGCAAGATTTAGGGAAGCTAGTCCGGGATTCTATCAAAAGAACAACTTCAATCCCGCTTATCAAGAGAGGAGGCAGACTTTAGATGATACTTTAAAGCAAATTATGGCCGATGCTGCTAAAAGACATGAAGAGAATACTGCTATGATCAAGGAAATTAGAGCTTCAACGGACACTACTACAAGAAATCAAGGAGCTTCGATCAAAGCATTGGAACAACAAATTGGTCAAATGAGCAAAGTTCTTCAAGAAAGGGGATATGGAAGTTTACCGAGCTCAACTGAAACCAACCCAAGGGATCATGTCAAGGCCATAAGCACCACTGAAGAAGTCACTCCTAATATACCTAGAAGATCGATGAATGGTAATGATGGTGCAAGACCCGAATTTTTCTTTAACTCTTCAATCAGCTTAAGGAGACTACTAAAAGAGAAGACAAAAATTGAAGAGGAGATCAAGGCAACAATGAAAGAAGAGAGCCCTGCAACCGACTCAAATGCCTTGCCTCATAAAGAAAGAGACCCAGGAAGTTTTACTCTACCTTGTTCTATTAATAATATATCTTTCAATAATGTGTTGGCTGACTTAGGAGCTAGTGTTAGTGTTATGCCTCTTAAGACATTCGCTACCCTAGGACTAGGAAAATTAGCACCAACTAAATTACTTATTGAATTGGCTGATAAAACAATAAAACGACCTGAAGGGATTGCTAATAATGTGCTAGTTAAAATTGAGCAGTTTATTTTTCCCGTGGACTTTATTATACTAGACATGCCCGAGGATGTTAAGATTCCTTTAATCCTCGGAAGACCTTTCTTGTCTACTGCCCATGCTAAGATTGATGTGTTTAAGAGAAAAATTTCATTAAGGGTAGGGAATAATAAACTAGTCTATAAGTGCCAAGATCCAGTTAAAAGCATAATTAGAGGTGTTTATGTGCTAGGATTAAGAGAGCGTATGGACCTCGATCTTGAAGCTAGACTTATGGGAGAAACATTGATTCAAAACAACTCAGCTAATCCTAATCATGAAGACTTTGAGGAATTCATTGACCTTAATGTACCTACGGAACTTAGACGCGATATTGTTAGTGATTCTGATTATGAGTGGTATGATTGTGTAGTAATTAATAAACGTAGGAGAGTAGTTGAGAAGACGAATTTGAATAATGATGTGTTTATTGAACTACCACCCCACCTTGCTTATTTGTGCCTGTATGATAATAAGAATTTCCCGTCTATCATTTTGTCATCTCTGCCCGAAAGGGACAGGACTTTGTTTATACAGATATTAAAGAAAAACGGCGTGGAAATTAAGGACGAGCAAGGAGTGTTCAATATTACTAAATTGGGGATGAAGGAGCGTGATGTTTCCGACTCCTTCAATGATCGATACTAAAGTGCTGAACGTGAGTCTAACTTGAAGACTCTGGAATAAAGACAAGTGCTGACCGGGAGACAACCCGGATTTATCATTTATCATTCTGTTTTCTGTGTCGAGTCAGTCCAGGCCGCACGAAGATACGGCGCATCTCAGTCCTGAGATGCGACGCATCCTCTGCAACGGTCATATCTTATTTTATTTTTTCTGCATTTTAATTTTCGACTTTAAAACTATTTATCAGTTTATTTTAATGCGGCGCATCCCTGGTTAAGGATGCGGCGCATCTTTATTCTGATCCGTATTAATTCCAGGCTCGATACGGCGTATCTTCTTCAATAAGATACGGCGCATCGACTGACCTGATG
Organism: Artemisia tridentata subsp. tridentata; assembly: GCA_021014915.2. Classification (NCBI taxonomy): domain Eukaryota; kingdom Viridiplantae; phylum Streptophyta; class Magnoliopsida; order Asterales; family Asteraceae; genus Artemisia; species Artemisia tridentata. The sequence continues at coordinate 294,160,312 of CP139508.1, forward strand.
ATTTTCAGTTTTGAATTTTTAATTTTTAAGTTTTATTTTTATCTAACTACTAATGTATTATGCAAGTTGAACCTTTCTTATCTTAGGTGTGTTTTAAAGTGTTGGTGGTATTATAGTTTTCTGGATTTCCTGTTGATAAATCAAGTATGAAGCTTTAACGTTCTAATCCACAAGAAGTTGATTTTTGCTCATATACTAATGGAGGATCATACCGAGCAAATCTCAGGGGAGTTTTTCTGTTCTAATTCTTTTTATTTTCCAGTTTTTAACCTTTTATACAAACAACGAGGACGTTGTTTAACTTAAGTGGGGGGATAGGAGAATTAGAACACTTAACACTTACTTGTCCTAAACTTTTTCAAAAATTATGCTTAAAATGTGCTTAATATATCAAACTTAAAAATTTTTTTTAGCATGTTTTTGTTTAAGATCTAAGTTACATAACTGCACACATGACGTTATTTTCAAAAATTGTGATTTTTACAAAATTCACAAATCTATGAGTGTGCCGGTGACTTGTAAACTTTAGAACTTGGCTTGTATACTATTCGAGACCACCATAATGAGTATTATTTATTTAATTGGAATGACTTGTCTAAATTGGTAAAATTCTAGGATTACACCCAAATAGCCTATTATATGTTTTGTGTTATTAGCTAACTACACTGGTTAGTTAACCCCCGTATAAACCCTTTTGTTACTCTCATTTTTAGAGTAAGATACCCCTAGAAAAACACTCAGAGCCATTCCTTTCGTTTCTTACACCTATGTTTAAAATGTTTCGTTACACCTTAAACCTTAGCCTACCCTGTAGATTAGAATCCGTGGTTGGTTAATTGCTATAGGCAGAGTGTGTTTCCTTACATTACCTGTGTTCGCGTGCGTAATTCATTATCTATGGTTAGGTCGGGAAATTGCACAATGCAATTGGAGTGAAAGTAAATATTGTATATTTTTGAGTTTATTTTTCGTGTGTTTACTACTTTCACTATTAGCGTTATTTCTGAAAGTATGAAAAGTATGAATAAAAATTATCCGGAAAGAAAGTTGTAGTGATGTGGTGAAATTTTACACATCTATGTTTATGTTTCAAAAAAAAAAAAAAAAAAAAAAAAAAAAAAAAAAAAAAAAAAAAAAAAAAAATGAGAAAAGAAAAAGAAAGAAAAAAGAGTTGGATGTTTATTTTAAGCCAACGATGTAGAGTTATGTAAGTGGTCGATATCACCACTATTTGTTGTATTATATCTATGGATTGAATGGGAATTGGCAGTTATGGGAATGCCAATTAAGGATTATTCTTTGATTAAGATTTTGTTGAGTATAATTCGTGTCTACCTAAAGCGTGTGTTTCAAGTGTTAAAGCGTGAGTTATTCAATGATATGAGTCTTATTCATGGGATGGTTGGGATAGTGATTAACCACACTTAGGATTTTAATTTATTTGTTTTGTTTATTTTTTATTTTACACCAATTTATATCCCAAATATTATCCATACCCTATATTATTCTTTATCAAACCGAACCTTTGATTTATTGAGATTAAGGATTTGAGCAATCTTAAGTATCGTAGTCGTGGATTCGGCTATGTATTTATGATTTTGTCGCCCTTTTTGATATATTATTATTGGTGAAGTTTGGACCTATCTTTAGCCTATTCGAGTTAAGGATTTGAGCAATTGCAAGTATCGTGTTCGTGGATTCGATCATGTATTTGTGATTTTGTCGCCTTTTCTGGAATTTGAGATCGATAGTGAAATAAGAATAATTAACCCTTAAGCCTAAAAACCCTTTTTACCGCTTTAGACTTGTTATTCCTTAGCTTTAGTGGTGGAGATGTGTATACTTGCCAAGCTTATGATAGAATATTCGTCGCGACTGGACAGTTAAACGATTAGATTTGCTTTTATCGACTTATTTTATTTTACTTCTAATTCGTTAAGTGTTTAGTTGTGTGATTACGAAATAAACGAATACATGCTTAAATATAAAAATAAATCCTAACATCTTTTAGGATACATTTTCATGAGATTTAATCTAAGGTTTACTTGGGGACAAGTAAAGTTCAAGTGGGGGGATATTTGATGAACTCAAATAAGTACATTTTATTACTATCATTTATCCTATTAATTTGACTTGTTTTACTATATTATGTATGAGGATTGATACTTAATCGTTTACTTTTGTAATTCTCAGGTAAAAACAAGCATTTGGTGAAACTTGGCAATTTTGGACTAATAATGGAGCAAAACGTGCATAAAGTGAAGAGTCTACTGAAATGAAGAAGATCAAGACTGATCTGCTCCAGATGCGCCGCATCTCACTATCAACATGCGCCGCATCTCTATCAAGATATCACCAGATACGATCCAAGATACAAGAGGACATGCGCCGCATCTAATAAAGAGTTACGCCGCATCTTCTGGCGGTGTACGAATATTCCTGAATATTATAATCTTGGACCCCACGCGAAGTTACGTACATACGCCGCATCTACTTAGTAGATGCGCCGCATCTTCCCTCAGACACAAACTATAAATACCCCGTAGACCAGACGCATTAAAGGGATTCGAGATTCGGAAGTTCGAAACCCTAAAACCGAAGTTCGGACAGCAGAGCAAAAGGACGAATTCAGTCAAGAGGCAGCACAAGACACACCCAAATCTAAGATACAAGAGCTGTAAGAAGGTGCTGCATGTATTTAATTCATTAAGTAGTTTTGTTTTATTGTTTTAGCAAACTTTAATTCATCAGGATTGGTGGCTTGTGTAATGTGACAACGGAAAGATTGCACTCCCTTTAATACTTGCTTTCCCATCAATTAAAGTTTATATGTTGATGTCTTTGGTTACTACTTATTAGTGCATTGACCACCTCTGTGTTTATTAGTGGCTTGCGGGCACCCGACTGCGGGACAAGGTGTGGCTCCCACGGTTGTTTCTAAATTGATCACTTAGGAATAACTTTTAGACATAAGTCGTCATTAAGGGTTTACTCGCCGATAAGAATAGGACCAACGAGAAAGGGTTAATTACATACACTTCATATAAAGCTATCAATAAAACAAGTGACAATCTACTTAATCATAAGGACAGCCCTCTTATTGTCTCAAGTATCTATCTGTGTACGTGTGTGCTACTTGCTGATTCGTGCCTATTGTTTATTTTACTATTTAATTGCAAACAAAACTGTGCCAGTCTCTCAGGCTGAAACCCCCTTGCGTTAGGATATTAAAATACTGATTAGATTAACGAGATTATACGTTCCACTCTTAGTGATCGACACTCTACTTACCATTATCTTCATACTGACCGGGTACACTGCTCGTTAAGTGTGTGTGTTATTGATAAGTCGGCTAAATATAAATTTAAAACTTGAGTAGGCATTAAAACTGCTAAACCGCAACGACACATCACGCGCATCATATATATATATATATTATATATATATATATATATATATATATATATATATATATATATATATATATATATATATTAAATGAATTTAAATTACCGGGTAAGATAATATTAGAATTTTTGTAACATTTTAATGATTATAAAAATATATTAGAACCATTGTTGGGAGTATCGGGGATATTGTTGATGCACGAAAATCGTGTAAAAGCGTTTATTTAAATAAATAAATGTGAATGAAAAACAATGCAAAAACATGCAAGACCTAAAATGAATATGATGACACTGGCAATATGTAGACTAACTCTAGTCTATATTTTGTGCACCAAATGATGTGTCTAGGTTATGCAATTAAATTCTGAAAGTTTCTTGAAATTAATACTCGAAAAATCAAATTTTTGGAAAATAATGAATAGTAAAAACTACGATAATGAGTAGTAACTTTTTCGAGAATGAATAGTAAAATTTCAAAGTTAAATTTTTGACCTGAAAATACAGTTTGTCACCGATGGTGCCATGTGGCAGGGAGAAATAAATGCCCAACAATGTCACGCCTGGGAATCGAACCCGGGTGGATTGTGTGGGGTGAAGTGCCTCTCCCAACTGAGTTGAGCAGCAGTTCAATTAACTTATGTAAACATTATTATTTAACCCACATTTGCAATTTGGTCCTAACCAAAAGAACGATTTATGTAAATAACTCTAACCGAAAACCTTAACCACACTTTCAGTGTCAACATAGTAAGGATTAGTAAGTTTAGACCATTATTTAGTAAAAAAAAAGTTAGATACACAACTTAGTAAAAAGTGGCAAGTTAGATACATTTAAAACTCATTATCCCATTTTAGAAACATTGTTAGTTAAGGGATGTCTATATAAAACTTATAGGGTAGTTGTTAGCAAATCTTTTCTGAAATAAACACTTATTTTAAGACAAACTAAAATAGTAAGATTGATATTAAATTTAAGACAAAAAAATACCGTTGGTCCCTGAACTTTCCCAAAAACATCGCTTGGGCCCCAAACTTGGGAAAATCGTCGCCGTGAGTCCAAAAGTTGGGATTTTGAGGCCGATTGCGTCCCTTGACCCGTTTGGTCTCGGTCAACGCACATTTTCTGTTATATATTAAAGGGCAAAATAGTCCAATCACGTTTTAACTATAATCTAACCCAAGCCAAACCCGACACTCAACCTGAGGGACCAACTGTGTACTAATATATTGTTAACTATGCAACTTGAACGTATCTTCTCTGATACGCCTATTAATGTTTGCGCGGGAACCATACTGCATTGTTATTTACTAAAAACAAAACCAAACACTTCCTCTTACTACAGCAACGACGAAATCAAACCAAAACATACCCAAATCTTTAATCACTCCAATAAAACATAATTCAAACCATATTAATCAAGGATTATTAACCACAACATCATTAATAACATCAATTGTAAGTCATTTCATCTATTTCTTCATTAATTCGTAATTAGGGTTCATATGAACATAAATTTGAATTTGGGGATTTTCAAATTTTCTTGTAATTGCTTGAAATTAACACTAAATCTTAACAATGTACTACTAATATCATTCACCTAGATGTAGGAATTGCTTAATTAAGTGAATTTTAAAAAGTGTCAAAAATATGATAATCCCCAATTCGATATGGTCAAGATAATCTTAATTTCATCTTAGCGTTATATAAGAGTCTTACTAATAATGTATCTCTTTATAGGTGAAAAATGCCACATACATATGACATAGACAATATTCTAACCAACGTTTACATTCCAAAAGTTTCATTAGAACCATACTTACCACCCGACTTTGTTCAAAGCTTCAAAGATCTTGAGTCAGGTCACATTCATGAAGGTCGAATCGTTGATCCCTTATTAGTAGCCCAGGAACACATTGACAGAGCCTTTCGAACAATAGGTTTTGATTGTTTGCTCACTATTAATGAACAAATTTTTCCTCGTTTCATGTTAGAATTTCTCCGTGAATTCAAATCAAACGTAAGCAAGACAATTCCATAGCTCTTACGTTTTGGGTAAGTCATTACAAATTTTCCTTATCTGTTGAGGAATTTGGTGAAATCCTTGGACTTTCATATCGTGGGTAATGTGCCTACACGGAAGAACTTGAGCTTGACACTCTACTCAATAATCTAGAAGAGGATGGTCCATATCGCTCATATATTCCTTCTTCAACTGAGTTGATCGAGTCACTCTATAATTCATTAAATATCCTTCATCCCAAAAGTATTCGTATGATTGAATTCCGTCAGTTTCTACAACTGATGGCAGTCATCTTGCGTGAAAATGCCTTCTGTCTAATAAAGGATCGTAAGTATCTACCGGCATGTTGTGCTCACATGTTTTACTGCGTTCTCACTATACAACCTTACAATCTTGCTTACTTCTTCGCTAAGTGAATAATGCACGTCAAGGACAGTGACGGTAAGTTAATTCCCTATGGGATGCTTCTTACCCGTCTCTATAACCACTTCATAATCTCGTATCCATATCTTCAAGGCCCTCAATATCGCCTTTTTAATCGAGTCATGGAAGTTATAACTGAGTCACGTATATCATCCTCTCTCAACCCTGGAAGATTACCAATTGATGATATACTAGATGAGGAATTGCGTTTGTATCGAGAGAGACGCATCAGGGGAGACTGAGGTCATTGGAAAAGGACATGTTGAAGATTGTTCGATTAAAGAAGTCTTTTGTGCTGTAATATTTAGTTTAAACTTATGTAGTTACCACCTGCAACTCAAAGACCAAGTGGAGTACGCCCAAGTCAAACAGTAAGTGAAGAACCTGCAAGTCATAAAGCAATTGATTCACCTGCTAGTCAATTAACCAAGTGAATCGCCTGCAAGAAATGCTATGTTGTTTTTTAGTCTAAATGTAACTTAACTGATATGATGTAGTTCATATGTTATAACAATGCAGTATGGTTACTATTTTTTTTTTGTATGTGTTGACTTTTTAAGTCAAATTGGGTTATTCCAATAAACTGCATATGCAATTGCAAACTGATAAAATGTAAACAATACAGTTTGGTTACTACTTTTTTTTGTATATGTTGACTTTATAAGTCAAAAATGGGTTATTCCAAACAACCCCCTAAACTACATATGCAAATGCAAACTGATAAAATGGAAACAACAAAATCAAAATATACATACATCACCAACTAATTATACCAAACTTATAACCACTGTGTTTATGTTTCCTGATATAAAGGGGTGTTTGTTTTTGCTGATAGAAACAGTACACCAAATAGCACAATACAAATGCTAAAACTTAGATTTATATTGCATCATAGTTAGAGTACATTACAAGAACATCAGGAACTAGATCAACCCTTCATCAACAACCAAACAAAAGATCCATTTACATAACCCTGTTAACAACCTAAAAATCGAAAACAAGGAACCAAAAGACCCCATCTACCTACCCCCATCAAATACCCAAATGTGACTAATTATATTCAGCCATTTTCGCAACATAACCTTCCTGCTTACGAATACCATCATCAGCTTCACCATAAATCTTTATCAAACGAGCAAGTTGGTCGATGTGCCTGGCCTGGGTTTCTCTCAGCGCATCCAAACTGGCATGCGCCACACCACGCTCTCCCAAAGCTTTATTCTCCACAATTAGCTCCCTACGCTTGATTATCAGCCTCTTTAGATGATCAATACAGGAACGAATTATTAACTTGAGTGTTCACATTTGGTCCCTCAAGTTGACATTTAGTATAATTAATCCCACCCCATTAAATCCTTACCCACTCAGATCAAACACAAACACACACATTAAATGGTAGCAGTTTGGTTGGTTAAATTGTGTTTTGCAAATTTTTTTGTTACTGATATCACTAGCAGTTTGGGTGACTCTTGTTGAATGTTGCAAATTATGGACCACAATTTGACTCATGGATTTGCAGTTTTGACTTTATAAAATCAAACTGCAAATGGAAAATGTCATTTACCATTTGACTCATGGATTGTAGTGTTACTTTCTAGCGTCAAATGTAAATGCTATATTGAAGCGTGACTTTCTAATGTCAAATGGAAATGCTATATGGAAGTTTGACTTTCTAATGTCAAACTTCCGAATCCATAACAGACCGGGCCTATTTTAAAAGTCCGTAAAACATCATTTACCACAATTTAGCAACCACCATATGCACAACCTAAATTAGGCATGTGCACCAACAACATATGCGCAAGATAATCTTAATGAAACCATATAAACAAATAGCAAACAACAAAATACGAGGTTAATTGTCTTAGGGTATTCAACCCATACATAAACTACAAACACTAGAAGAATTCCACTAAGGCTGTGCGGGAAGCTCGGTGGAGTTTCAACAGCTTCGTAGTCAACTCCTAATTCATCCTCACATTTTCAAACTCATCATCACTCAAATTGCTGAGCTTGATATAAAGTATCTTCAGCAAGGGGTAATACGCAAGTATGAACTTTATTATTGTTAATTCATTCTCTGATCTAGGAAAAGATCGAAACACCACACTCTCGAGCTGCCCCGACCTCATTCTGTTGCTGCCTAAATCTAATGAATAAATTTCCAAAGGTAGATCACTTTTCAATGAAGCCTGCAAATTGAGATAGTATTGAGATGCACAACCATGGCAATTTAAGATGATGTATTTGATACATATGCATTCCACTTACTCTGGTTTCTAGCGTTTGCAATTTTGGGGCTCCACGAATCATTTGAATGATGAATGATACCATTGCATTGTTCCCAAAATCGACTCCGGATAGATTTAGAGTCTTGAGGGATACAAATGCCACATGGACATTCATCCAGGATCTACCTTCTGCCAACAACTACAAAAGGTCGACTTTTCGTAAGTTTTAAAGATTACATTTCATAAGTATTAGAGATTACTTTAACATTCTGTAATTTGAAGTGTAAAACTCAAATTGGTCTTACCTTGCACTCCTGAAAATCCAATGTAAGGGACTCAAGTTTGGGAAGACTTCTCAGCTGAAAGATATTGTAAGTTGTGATTGTTGTGAGATGGTTCCAAACACCGAATGGCAAATATAACTTATTCAGATTCCCAAGTTGTGCAATATCCAATAGTCTCATCTATTTTGTATCAGTACGATTCATTTTAAGAGACTCAACTAACGGACAACGAGAAATAAACTCCCAAATTGTACCGGTATGAAAATTGACAGATAACAATTCTAAGCTCAATAGATTTGGAAAACTAATAAAATATACCAAACTAGAAAAAGTACACCAATGAAGTTTCAGATATTTCAACTCCATACGAGAGTACAGTTGGGTTGGCAACATAACTGGTTCACCATACCAGTTTCGAATTGTTAGCTCCTCAATTCCTTGCCGAGCCAAAAACAACAGCCAATCATGAATCTCTTCATAATTGAAGTCATCTTGTCCAAACAGCGTCTTGGGCTCTATAGAGAAGACAAACCTTCTTACGGGACCTTTGAGCTGAAGTAGCAGTCTAGTAAGATGCCTCCCATCAAACTTATTTGTCTAAAAAAAAAAAAAAAAAAAAAATCCTCATCAACTATGACATCGGTGAGCAAAGTTCACTTAAACCTCCAGTTTCTCGCTAAACTATCGGTCCTCACCACATCTTTTAGTGGCAAACGATTCATAATATTAGTGATCACATTATCTGGTATGTTGCTAACCATAGTTGTCAGGATCCCGATCCTGATCTCAGAATCTTACGATTTTACGATTCTACAAAGCAAAAACGATCTGGATCCTACGTAGGATCTTAACAACCTTAAGATCTTATAGGATCCCGATCTTAACTATAGGATCTTAAGATCTACTCTGATCCGATCTTAATTTTCTCGAACCGCAAACTAAAAAACTACAAATTTATGGTTTATGTTTTTATATAATTTAAAAAACAACATGTAATTCTTCTTAAACATTCCGTATTCATAATTTAGGACAACATTTCCGTAAAGTATTCATATAATTTCGTGTTTATAATATATAATAATTTGTAGATTTGAATAATATTACAAAGATCATTAAAAAATGACATTATAGTAGGATCTTAGGATCCCGATCCGATCTTACGATCACGATCTTAGAAAGACGAAAACGATCTTAGGTAGGATCCCGATCTTGAAAACCTTGTTGCTAACATAATCCGGCATGTTAGTGATAACATTACGTCCAAAAGACATGGTATTGTTGGAATTTGATTTGGTTTTGTGAGTTCTGGAAAATGAGAGTTTGGATTTCGTTTTTGATTTTCAGTAAATGAGGTTTTTTTACTTTGGCATTTAGTTTCTGATAGGGTTTGTGTAATTGTGTTGGGTATAGGGGTTTGGTGGGTGTGTTTATTGGTTCGCGCTCAAAATTAACTAGCGTATCAAGGAAGATACGGTCAAGTTGCAAAGTCAAGTTCATGATTGGTCCCTAACGTTAACTGTTGGGTTAACTATGGTGTAGAGGTGTAGTCATAAACGTTATTGGACTATTTTGCTCTTTAATAAATAACAGAAAACGTGCGTTGACTGAGCCAAACGGGTCAAGGGACGCAATTGGCCTCAAAATCCTAACTTTTGGACTCACGACGACGATTTTTTCAAGTTTGAGGCCCTGGCAATGTTTTTGAGAAAGTTTAGGGACCAACGGTGTATTTTTATCTAAATTTAATGATTAATTTCATATATCACCCAACTTTAATGATTAATTTTATATATACCCAAAATGCAAATATTAAATGCATAATGTATAATATTTTTAATGTATGTTTGAGTATATATGAAATTTTTAACTAAAATAAATTGCCCAAAAGACGAGGGAGTATGTCGTTATTTATCTTGTGTTGCTCTAAAAATAATACGGGGGAGTACTCTATACGATCTGAAGAATAATACGACATATTAATAATCCATTATTTTGTATTAGATGATGTTTCAAATTTATTATTCTGTGTCAGATATAATAGCGACGGGTGTTTGGATTTTAAATCATTGTTGTGTTCTTTATGAAATTGTATCTGAGATAGTAAGTGTTCTATGATGTGATAATAGATGGTTTTGGTCAAAATATACAAATCATGATGCATATCGTATAAACCCGTAATGCACAGAGTCTCACGAAACCTCTTATGGATGGGTCCGTATAAACTCCCCCCACAGTAATAATCGATAATTTTGTATTGGGGTATACTATACAAACCCCCTTAAGGTCAACCGTACAAACCGCGAAGCACACAATACAATATTATGATGTACACAGTACAATCACTCAAAGAATGCAATGATTGCAAACCCCCTATAGGGTCCGTATAAACAGCCTTTTTGTATTAGATGATGTATCAAGTACTAATGCTGTTTAGGAGGGAGTGGATGCGGGGTTTGGATCGGCGACGCTCGGTGCCGATCGGGCACACCGCCGCCGGTGATCGGCGCCGAGCAAATCTTGGTTATTTCGGTGAAGTTCACCGATGAGAAGAGGAGTATTATAGGATTTTTTTTTTTTATTTTTAATGAAATGGTATGTGTTTTATTTTTAAATAGTTTATGTATTAAAAATAAATGGGAAAAAAAATGTGATGTGGAAAATGTGGGATTTGGGGTTGTTTGGGGACCATTGCCACCATTTTGGGGAAGTTTGGGGAAGGATTGGGGTGAAATGAGTTGGAGGGTTTTTATTGGATAATGATGAGGTGGCAATTTGGGGAAGTTTGGGGAAGGAGTGACCACTCCCTCCCAGATGATGTATCAAGCCCTAATGCTGTTTAGAACAAAATGAGTATGGTCACACATCATAGGGAATTAAGACCCTTTCTTTAGATACGGTCAAGCAGAAACCTTGATTCCCGCCACAATTAATGCAAACTTTTTTTGAAGTTAATGATTAGGTCATTTGTAGGCAAAAGCTGCAAACCAAAGTCACACTTAGGTTTGTTTTTTAAAGGAAATAACATATCACTCGATTAGTTCGTTTAACTAACACGATTAAAAGCGATGGCTAAACATAAATATTAGACGAGGAGACAAAATCATTAAATTTCAAGAGTTTAAGTCACTTCACGTTTTCTGATCATCAACAATGTTATATCTTCTTAAAAACTTGAATTATGACATAAACAATGAGACTCCATATCTTATTCAATTGTGGTTGCATTTATGGCTTGTTATTATGTAAGTTATGCATATTTCGTTCATCTTGTTGTTGTCCATATTTTCGCATAATTCAAGATTGGTTTGCTAATGAATATGCATAATATAGTTTGCAATCCTTTAACTCTACACCATTTGTGATCTTGAACATTCGGATGCTCCATTGTGGCTTCAAGTTCATTCAAGCCAGTTCCTTTAGCCGTCTTCCTTTATGACTTTTTTCTTGTTTTGCAAAAACCGCAACTTTCCTTAATGTGGCCCAAATTTTCAATCTTTGGGACCTCATTCCTCTATACACTCCAACAAAAACTGCAGGTGTTCATGCTTGTCTCCTGACTATGCACCACAACAAAGAATATATATTTCATTTGTTAGAAAAAACATGTTCAACAAAATTTCTCACTAGAATATGGATTACTACTATATATATTTTTAATGACAATCTTATGTGAAACAAATCACATTTGATTTATTAAGACACTCACTCTCTAATAGATTCCGATGTGGTTTTTGTGTATTTTAATATCATCATGATTACTCAATTAAAAACATAGTTAAAATATAGTTTAATGAAAAGAAAGAGGATTGAAATCGGAAGCACTAGTATTTGTATCTTTTTGACTTAGAAAAAGGAAAACCCGTAAAAGATATATAATGATTTTTGCCACCCTTCGGGGTTCGCACCATCACTACACGGTCCCACGTTTCTTTTTGCCCGGGGTAATTCTCTCTATAATTTATTAAACGCAATTTATGAGTATTAGACTAGCCGTAAGCCCGTAACGGTGCGCGTACATGATCATTGTTTTTATATCAGTGAACTCAGGATATATATATATATATCAGTGAACTCAGGATATATATATATAAAACATTTTTCATGAGTGTAATAAGATAACTGTAGTTACCACTTCATTTTTTATTTTCATTCTATTAAGCACTAATATCAAAATTTCATTAATAATTCAAAATATTACATTAATAATTTAAATAAATTTAAAACATTATAATAAAATTTAAAAATGTTAACTAATAGTCTAACTTATATATCTCCCTTATTTTTCGCTTCATTTCCAAAACTGTCTCTTGTTGTCTTCTGATCAACTAGTCATCGGGAGTAGGATAAAACACGTTTTTTTTTTTTTTTTTTTTTTTTTTTTTTTTTTTTTTTTTTTTTTTTTTTTTTTTAAGATCAACATTTGATGTTGCGGGGGCTCAATTTCTTCTTACTTTTGTGCAATCTCATGCTATTCCAATTTCATTTGTTGTTGACAACGTGTTTATCCAAGCTTTACACAACGTTAACTCTTTCGTTTGGGTCCATAGAATTTTAGCGTCATCTTTATCTGACGTCTTGGATATTTGACGTCTTTTCGACGGGCGTCAACTCTTCAACGGGAGAGTCGCCTTGAACGGGTACGGATAGACCACCTGAACCTTGAGCCGGAAAATAATCTTGACTACCAAAGAACAAATCCAAATATTCTACCTCCTCAACAATAAAATGGTTACCTGGATAATAATGTTGAGAAGTTTGAGATTGGTACGGTGGTGGTTACGATGAATCCTGTAACATTTGCGAACAAAACATTTGAGATTGTTGTTGGTACTTCGGTTGGTTAAACGGAGGTTGAAACAGATTATTTTAATAAAAATGCTGTTGTTGGTGTGGTTGTGGTTGCTATACAAAACTTGCTGGTTGAAAATGAATGGGTAGTGAGTGGCCTGTTAAATGAAAATTGAAATCCGGTGTTGTAACGTTTTGTTGGCCTCGGTTTTTGGTATTATGGTATTGGGTGTTTTTTGAGACATTTTTTGAGTTGGAGAAAAGTAGAGTATGTATATATAAAGGTTTGGTTTGAAAGTGTGTATCGAAATAGAGAAGTATAAGATTATTTATAGGAGAAGTATTGTTGTATTTATTTAAATTTTTAATGATAATTTTTTTTAATAGATGACCAAAAAATAAATTTTATAACCGTTGGGTTGTTTTCTTGTGCCACACGACTCGATCGTTATCTCGACCAAGTCTTCCCTTTTTTAACTAGCAGACACGTTGAGGGGGAAAGGGGGCAGGGTTGTAATACGAGGGCGCCTCTTCTTTGTAGGCGACCGATCATAACGACCATCCATTACGGATGGTCTTATTATTCTCATCTTCCCTGTTTTACTTAATCACAAATTATATTTTTTAGACATTTTTTTTCGAAAGTCTAATATCTCTAAACACGCGTGTACAATTGTTAGGGTTAAACGAAACTCTTTACTTAAAGCAATTGCAATGGACATAGGCAAAGCTCGTCATGTATGGTCTGCATAGGCAAGATGTCCTCATAGTGCTTGGATCGACATTAACTTTGACAAGGAGAAAGAAGCTTTGCAATGCCGATATCTTTCCCCTTACTTTTTCGTACTAAAATAATTGTCCACCGACAAAAAACACGTTGTTTAAGAAAATCATCATCATTACATCTTTCTCTTTCGTACTTTTTGCAGAATGACCGTATTACCTTTAACTAATTAATTTATTACTTTTATTAAAGTTTGTAATAATAACCTCAAATAAGAGTAATATGGTAAACTTGATCTAAGTTTCTTATCTACTTTTAGAAGTGGAGAAGTAATTTGGGAGAACCCAAAAAAGAAATGTGGACAATAAATTTAAGATGGTGGAAGTACTATTTTACCTTTTTAATCTTTTTATAAAGCTATATGAGGTTAGGAGTAGTATTTTTTTTTTACCTGATACAAAACATTACCCGAGATTGACCAAAAAATATATAGGTCAAAGTTGGGTATAAACATGTTTAAGGTTGAGTTTGTCTTTTTTGATGGCCATGAGAGAATTCTTTCTCGTTCGAACCCATCTCCCGGATAATTATATGACCCACATAACTTCCTCACTAAGCAGGTCGTATATGGATTGGTGATGGGTTAACAAATTGGCGATGTGTTAAATAAAACGACCGCCAACCTGTTACAGATGTTATGTAAAAACTGGTGATGGGTTAAATTGGCATTGTTATTACAATTTAAATGAGTTAAACGGGTTGATTCACTAACCCGATTAGCTTGTTTAAGTATATGATAACTTGTATAGGTAAAATGGGTTAAAAGAGGTAATCGACTATCATCTTATTAAATATATTTTTGAAATGCTACTTGAGCATATAGAGCATCAGGTAACGTTGGTGTCATACGTTTGTGTTACAGTCTCCATGTCATCTTTTATGTCTATAACATAAATCATATAACATAATACAAAAAAACCATGTTCATCACCCTGATTAATAGGTCATAAATCATATAACATAATACAAAAAAACCATGTTCATCACCCTGATTAATAGGTACACCTGCGCCCCACAATTTTTTTTTCTTTTCATTTTTTAAATAAAGTGACACGTTTTCAATAAATTAAATATAAAAAATACAATCATAATAAAGAAAACTGAGTAAGAAGTAAAAAAAAAAAAAAAACAATCTAGGTAAGTTGTCATATGTGCTTCACAATA
The DNA here is from genome assembly GCA_021014915.2 of Artemisia tridentata subsp. tridentata. Lineage (NCBI taxonomy): Eukaryota > Viridiplantae > Streptophyta > Magnoliopsida > Asterales > Asteraceae > Artemisia > Artemisia tridentata. The sequence goes on from CP139508.1 coordinate 294,175,414, forward strand.
TGTTGTCGAATGTCGTTGTTTAAAAAAATTTGAAATGGTCGGAGAATAGAAACATTCTAATTGGTAATATTATTAACTAATTAAAAATTAGGATTCTTACGCTACATTCGCCTAAAAATCCTCATCGTGCATTTTGGTGGTACATTTGTGCCACCAAAATAATCGTCCAAAGACGTTGTTGCCCAAGCTCCCATTCATGTGGTATGCTTGTCCTCGTAAGAGGACCCTAACTCTCGGCTTCTTGATTACCCAATGCATGAAATTGTTCATATGTTTGAAAAAGACGCATACACATACTCGAATCATTTTGAAGTAGGTATCGTAAAAATCAAATTCGGGAATCATATCGGGATCCCTAATTGGTAATATTATTAACTAATTGAAAAAAATGGATTCATACAGTAACTTCGCAAAAAAAAATCCTCTTCGTGTATTTCGGTGGTACGTTATGTCACCAAAATAATCGTCCAAAGACTGAAAGGATTTTGTGCAAAGAAACAACAACTTTCAATGCTGGCTTTCAAAGAAATGCTGAAGGGTCACACCGGTGCACAGTAAACAGAACAGGCAAGTGGACACGAGAAACGAGTTATGAAATTAAATGAGAGTCATGAGGAAATGAAAATATAGTGATATTTTCATTGAGCGGTAAAACGGTAATTATCCAGGGATTAAATATTTATAAGGGATAAATATATAAGCACTAAAAAGACAAAACCACAAACTTTAAAAAGGGTTGTGGGTTCGGCCAAACCCCCCTTGTGGGAAGGGAGTAATTGAGCTTGATTTATTATCAAACTAGGAGTGCTTAGAGATAATTATGGAGAAATCCTAATCCTACTAGAATGTTCACATAACACACACATAAAGCTATACATTTTGCAAGTAAATGCAAAATACTGATACATTTGTTATAATCATAATTTAAACATAAACTTTTACCTCATGCATGACATTATCTTGATAGGTTTAGGCATATCTTGAAGATTACATAAGATCTTGAAAGATTTTTTGATTTAAAATCCAGATTTAAGTGATCAGCAATCCGGATCCCTTGTGTGGCACTGGCTGGATCCCTTTTGAAAGGGATCCGCCGGATCCGTGGGATCAGAGTCATTTTTGCATATAAATACAAGGCTATTTCTCATTGTTTTCTCGCCCATATCATACACACCCTCTTATATTCTCTCATTGCATCATACTAACCTTGATCTCAGATCAAAGTCATAGTTTACTATCATTTTGGTGATTTTTTTTAGTTCTTCATAAAGGACGAGATCACTACGTTAGCATACAAGACGATCAAGCCTCAGGTTTACTTTTTGCTAGTCTTCATCATCATTACTAGATCTCTGTTTTGATTCTAGTTGATTATTAATCTCATTGTACCATAAACTTGTATTGATAGATTGTGATTTTGGGTCGGTTCTACCTTTCTAAAGAACCCGGTATTTAGCTTTGTACCGGTTAAAGTGTAATTGATGTTGTGAGGCTTCTCCGCAGGATAAGGAGCTTGTTGACATAATGTTTACGAACTCTCGAGTTGGGTACTCGGGGAGTGGAGTAGGGCAAGAAAGGTGTCCTTGTAGCCAAACCACTATAAGTACTTGTGTCACGGTTCTATCTATTCTTTACTTTAGTTTGCGTATCATATTTATCTTTATTATTTATTGATTGTACAATAAATTGCACTACCAGGCCTTCGATGATGATCAAAGGATTTACGGGGTGTTGAGGTTGCGCAAAGCTTGTCTTAACCTGAAATAAGAAATACCAAAACACTACGTTAAGTGATTGCGCAGGGGTTGGACCCTGCGAATCACCTCCGGCGTGCGCGTAAGTATGCGATATGGTAAGTTTGTAGTAAGTTGAGAGAGTTAAGTTGGCATTACCATGGTTATGGCCCGTTTAAGCTATTTATAGGGGAGAAATAGGCCTTAGAGGGCGGTTGCACTTGATTCGGAGATCATGGGGGCGTCACATGAAATGTGGTAACCGCTAGGGCTTTGTAGCCCACGATCTCTACTTTGGCAGGAAAGCCTAAAGGAAGAGGAGACATGGGTATGACCAAGTCAAGGTAGCTCTCCGTTGTAGTTCCTTCGCAGGAGATACCCCGAAGGGCTTAAGGCTTCGATTGGCAGATTCCCACATGGTAACCACTTCATAGATGAATGGTTTTACGCCAATGAAATGTGTTAAGAGATTAACCTGGGCCTCCGAATAGAGGGCTTCGCACAGGCTCGAAGGGGAGTCCTTCGACCCGTTCGGAGGGTACATCATCAAGCCCCCCAGTCGAAAGTGATATATACGTACGAGTATAAATTGCATTCGACTCAAAAACAACATGCGTTATATCTCTTGAGTTACACTTTCGTGCAAAAAGAATATAAATGCCTAAATAACCGAACATTTAATGCAGCTTAATTATTATCTTTCCATTTGCCACTTAAACTTAAACGGCTATTATCTCGGTAAAAGTAAACATCATTTCAAAATTTAATCATCCGTTTGAAATCCGCAAGATCATCAAAGTTAGGTGTACACGTATGCGACCAGGATCAAAGATACGATGGGTATTTAAACCCTCAGGATGGTAAACCCTAGTTTACTTTCACCTTCCGCCCAAAATACACATACACCGTACTGTGCTCTTGTGCTTCCGTTGAAACGAAAGGTAAAAATTCTATCATTCCTCTTTGATTTCTTACTCTTTTAATAGCGACATGAGCATGGCTGCTAAGAGAATAATTAGGCAACAAACATGTACTTTGTCAAAGGAAGCATTATCCGACTTTCTTTGCGATTACCCCATACCCACAGAGTTCAAAATCATGCTTCCGAACAAAAAGCAAAATATTTTTGATGCTCCCTCTGGATATGTAGGCTTATATGTGCATGCATTTACTCAGTCAAACTTTAGGATACCCATACATCCTTTAATTTTGGAGTTTCTACAATATTACAAAGTTCATATCTCTAGGTTTAATCCATTTGGTCTAGCCAAGTTAACCACCTATATCGTAATGTGCAAAGCATACGGTTTTGAGCCTACACTGACCGTGCTTAGAGGCTTTGTCAACCTATATCCTGGTGGGGATTGGATAACCATTGCTAAAAGAGGTGAGCATGATGTGCCTCAACTATTGACCAAACCCTTTTCAAACATCAGAAATTGGAAAGGTCAATTTTTTTATGTGGAGAACACAATCATACCTTCTGAGTATCCAGCTTTGTTAGATGAAGCGTACATGTTTGATGAGAAAAGATTCAATGACCCCTTACCTTATGAGATAAGGAGCGATCCTATGTACCAACGTCTTGCACGCCATCCAGTGGACGTACAAACGTTTCCTGAGCCCATCTTGTTTATGGCTGGCATTGTGGACCATTGGGAAGGGTCTCCATCAAAGCCTGAAATTATTTGTGAAGGAAAAAGTATGTACATTTCCTATTTACATAAAATAAATAACTTACCTGCTGATATTCATCTCTTTTTTCTTTTGTTGATGCAGAAATGGCTTTCAGGAA